>CALNHX010012796.1:0-22371 GCA_940337035.1 Agriotes lineatus
TCTTCGAAATTCAATTGTCCAAGAAAAATTTAATTATTTAGCCATATTATTAGTACATTTTAAAAATCGTAGACACTAACCAGCTATTACGAATGTGATTGTACTTATATGTGATTATGTCTTAATTTCCAAATTTCTTCCAAATATAAATCCTAATATATTAGTAGTCAAACATGTCAATATATTGCAATATTGGACATTGGGCATGTTGGTGTTTTTCTGTTATTTATTTTTTGACCTTTTAGTTGATTTTAAAAAACAAAGTTAATTAGGGGAAGAATTTTGTTGAGTTTGTATTTTTTATTGGTTTTAAACGTAAAATATTTGTTTTTATTTTTACTCAGTTCCTAGTATATTAGTGATATTAAGATATTGTAAAAAACACGAATGGCAACACAAAGCTTAAGAATGTTATTTTGCTTTTATTTCGTTTTTCTTACCCTATTCTTGCAATTTAAAACCAAATATTAGCTTTCTGGTTTGTGTGTGTATTTTCTTATTAGTTTATTTTATTATTTTATTTTTACTTCCTTTTATGATAAAGAAAGTATTGGATTCACCCCAAAAATTCGAAATTGAGTTTTCAACCGGTCTTCACGTTTTAGAGTCCCCTGAACCCAAAAAAACACATTTTTGTTCATTGGCCTGTCTGTCTGTGTGTGTCTGTCTGTCTGTCTGTCTGTGAGTGAACAGAATATCTCAAAAACGAAACGAGGTATGGCGTTGAAACTTCATATATAAGTTTTGTGTACTATGTAAATGAGACAGGAAGCTTTTGATGAAAATCGCATAACCGGAAGTAGTTGTTTACTATTGTGATTTTTCAGTTTTTTTCGATTTTTTCAAAACGACTTTAACGATTTTTTCAAACTTTACATTTTTATTGCATTTTTAATGTGTATTGATGTGAGACAGGGGATTTTCCAGTTGAATACTTCTAAAATGGATTTTTTTTGTTTTTTCTTTCTGTTTTTTTATTAACTCCTATTTTAAATAGAACACCCGGTATATTATTACATTTTTGAATTCAGCTTAACATTTTAAAGAATTTTTGGCTAATTATAAAATCACTGTAAAAGGAAGTTGTGTGCGTGTATGACACCAGATTTTTTACTGATGTATTCTGTATAGTTATCTATAATAAATAATTTCAGTTTTCGGAACCTTTTTTTAAATATAATATAGAAATGCAATTTCAGATTGTTTAAATTACTAATTTACAAAAACATAGATAGGGGCGGCGATCACAAGTAGCACAGGGCGCTAAAGTACCATAAACCGGCACTGCGACTAACTATCAACATTTTAAACAATAGTATGTACAGTATTTATGTTTTCCCATTCTTCTCTTTCAAGTTTCCCCTGCTATTTTCATGCAACGGGAATTGTATACGTTTACTTCTTATCTACTACAATGTTTATGAATGTACTTTGTCACTTGACCTTCTTTCTCATTAATAATATTAATATTTCTTCTGACGTATTTATTTCTTCTATCCTGCTTGTAAACTGTAAATTCTTCTTACTAATTTTCTTTACATCCAGCAATACTCTTCTTTCGGTATATTACTTATTAAATTAATCATTAAATTATTTATTATTATACCATACCGTATTCCATTACAGTCATTCCATTTTATATTGTCTCCAGCACTTTCTTGTTTGGCAACAATCTGCTTCCTGACAGCCGTATAGGTTCTGTCCAGGATATTTGTATCGTCTCCGGCACGTTCTGCACAGCAGCAATTTACTAACCTTATTACTGAATTATAAATAATCTCTTATTACAAGATTCACATTTAAAATAGTCAATACAAATTGTAACACCATATTCATATTCCTGTTTCCTCATTTAAATATTCGCATTTGATTTCTGTTAGAAATCCTTCTCTTAGTTGTTTACAATAATATTTTATTATACTCATTAATGTAGCTAGCACATTGATAATGATGTAAATCACTAAGATCAACTAATTATATAAATATTAAAAATGTAATTTTAATAATTAGTACTATTAAATGTTCCTTTCATTCATATTCTGTTCAGAGAAGCCGCGTCGCGCAGTTGGGTAAGCGCCAGGCTGGCATTAAGCAAGTCCTCGGTTCGAATCCCGCGGGGGTTGGAATTTTTCTGTAGTCTTGGTCATTGGAATCGGGCTCGGTAAGACCATTCACAGTTGGGCACCAAATTAACTGTGCTCTACTCAGAACCACAGACCTAAGAGATAGAGTAACAAGGTCAACACATCAACAAGACACACACCTCGCACAATGGTTGCTGCGCAAGCACCAAAGGCGCGCTCCAACTTTGTATTCCGAATCCGGTGCAAGTTGAGCATTGTACCGCCAGATGCCAGCGCATAAAGCACCAGCCTCTACACCGCAAGGTAAATGAGGTTACAGATAATACATACATTAATTGCTCAAATTATTCATGTAAAAACATCCATCCTTTTATTTACATTTCTTTTAACTGAATTTATATTTAGTAACTGCAGCATTATTTATCATTTGGGATTGTTACTTACATTTTTACAAACTGAGTTTATTTTTGTCATCTAAAGTATCCTTCTAATATGACGCTGTACCATACCTTAACATTATATTTTATGTTCATCTCGTTTGAAATTTTCCTTTAATTTCTTTTCTTCATCCCTAAGTCTTCGTTTAACTTGTATTACATTATTATACCTGCTTGTTCGAACTCTTCCACAATAAACTTTCCAGACTGTATTGCCCGTTTCAATGTTTCATCACTTGCAGTAGTAGTAAGTAAACCGCCAATGACAATATTTACATTATCATCTCTGTTTTCAATTTCATCTACGCAACTATACAACTTCTAATTTATTTCCATTATTAATTCTTGTTTATTTTCTACTAGAATTTTGTTAAAATCTTCTTTTCACTGATTTATTGATTCTTCTAAATTTAATTTACTTTTATTCGATTTGGTTTTAATTAAATCTTCTAATCAGTGTTCCATCTTCTCTGAATTAATTTTTTGCTCTTGCTTCCACTTCTCTGCAGTATTTTGAATTGATTCCTGTAATATGTTTTCCCACTCCTCTGCGTCTTTCTTCGACCTATTTTCTCTTTCCTCTGCATCTTTCTTAATTTCCTGCCCTATCTTCTCTGCATCATTTTTCATTTGTAACAACATTTCCATTAACTGATTTAAATTGACCTCTTTCGTTTTTCGTTCTTCTTGGCCTATTACCTAATCCCCCTGTACACCTAACTCATGATGTAGTATTTCAGCTTCAACTTTTTTAGAAATTTTCATATCTTTCGTTTGCTGTTGTTCTTCTTCCTTTTCTTCTTCTGTCTTCTTACCTTTTTACTTTAAACTAACAGATGAGCTAAATAACATATTTGACAATCAACCATCAGGGACGTCCTCGTACATAGATAAATAATTTTAATTAATATTTTATGTACTCATTCTTTATTAAATGCTAACGTTTATTCTAACATGTACCTGAATATCGTTCCACTTACTTGTCACCATAGCTTTAAAATGCACGCTGTCACACCACTGTTCGCTCCGGAAACCTACACCTATAAAATAGCAATCCTACAGCCGTACTCAGGACCCCCTTCTGCTCCAAAGGACCGCACGTCTGCATCAGTTAAGTAAGCTACTCTTCTACTTCATTCCTGTACCTGGCTATAACTCCCCTATTGTAGCCCTGTGAACGACCTCTACGTCAGCCACGGCCAGTATCTCCAGGAATGCTAGGTAATTATTGCATCTCCACTATAAACCAATGTATCCAACTCTGATTGACAATTTGTAGCCTCCACCAGTGATCTTATGTACCGCCCTCTCTCTCCCTGCAACAGACCAAAACTCCTGGTGCGGCCTATGACTAGCGCCCTTCGCAGCTCCTACAATGGCACCTTCTCTGCAATATATTGGACCTCTACTCTACCTACACTCAATTGGTCCTCATTTCTTCAATCCCAGTTTTTACTTCGACACGAAGTGTACGAAGTATTGAAATTCCCTCATATCGAAAACCACTCTGAGTCAAATATCTCTAAAATTCGAGCCAACTGACTAATGAACCCACTATATCAAATCTCCGTCTCGGCGGTGCGGATCTTTTGGTGAAGATCCCAGCCCACTAGATCAATCCCCGTATTGGGGGGTGCCTAAACGTGCTGTGCGGGGGATGTATGTTCGTATGTGTACACGATTCCGGTCGCCAGGAACCTTCCTGAAGTCTTGGATCATTTTCATACGATAGGTTCTCCGAAAATAAAGGCAACATCAACTTTTGAGCTATGGTCGTCGGCAAAAAATTTTTTTTTTGTTTTTTTTATAAATAACTGGTTCATAGCATTTTATTGTATTAGAGAAACGGAGTGATGCTGAGTATCGAAGTATTCTTGGAAAGCACGGAAGGGCGCTTTTCTTGGGTGGGGGGTACCGTATATTTATTATTATTGATATTCCAAAATCTTGCGTTGGGCTATTTATTTTATTTGCAATGCGTAATTGACATACCCTTTTACGATTTTTTGTTTGTTTGTTTGTTAATAGACAACGTCTAGGTATGCAGAGTACCAGACACCTTAGACACCGACTGCTTTGGTCATGTGGTCAAAGTCCTACTTAGAATTTTGCCTAGGAGTTCTAACTTTAGCAAGGGATCTTTTACATGCTACACATCGTAGTAACATGGGACCCACGGATTTACATCACTTCTGAATGATGGCATTCTGTAGAGGTTTTCATCTGCATTTTTTATTTTTAAAAACCTCACCGGGACCTGGGATCGAACTCGCGACCTTAGATCAGTAGTCAGAACGCTTTACCACTGTGCTACCGACCCCGGAGGTTACGTTTTATTAAAATTCTTCAAAATTATAATGGGTTTTATTACATATTTACGCAATTACAAAATCACTTTAATTTCTCATCTTTATTCGATAGTTAGATTCTATATTTTTATTTAACTTCTTATTGTGTCCTTCTAAATTCTTAAACTAAAATAATTTAATTACAATTCATTTGAAATTTTATATTGTTGGCAATTAAAATATAATATTAACTAGTCATTTTATTCTACACACAATTCTTGTCGTATGACTTTTTTTTATAACACTAGTTTACATTTGTAACTTCTCATAGAAATCAAACAACAATCCATAACATTTTATAAATATTATACAACAAGTGAATTAAATATATGTTTATTCACGATCTGAGCTCACAAGCACGTAGTGCGAGTGAGATCATATCTTTGAGTTAATAAATGTTTAATTCGCCTGGCGTATATGTTTTTATTCAATTTTGACGAAATTTTGAATAAAAAATTTAAAAATATTCAAATTAAGATATAAATTTGCCCATTCATCGTCGATTATATTACACACTACAAAGAGAAAGAATAATTGAATGTAAATATTTGTAGAAATAATAAAAACACGTTGTTCTTCATTGAAACGTTTTTAATTCTCTAGGGAATTAAACTTTTTTAATACTCTAGTGAATTAATAGTAGTTTATTTATCTAGAACGAAAAGTGACATTTTAAAGCACGAGAAAGTTGTTTACGGCCGAGGCGTCAGCCGAGGATGGAATTACTTGCGAGGACCTTTAGAAAAACTTTTCGTTCGTGGTGAATACAACGGTTTATTCCATACTGCAAGTTTAATAAATTTTAAATAACAAGTTGTAAATCATTTCAAATTTCATGTCAACAACGGACGTATAATTTTAAAGTACTTGAACTTTAATATTTTACTTTAAAGTACTAGGACTTTAATGTTCCATTTTTTTTTATTATAAATAAGTCTTAAAGTACTTGAACTTTAATATTTAACTTTAAAGTACTAAGACTTTAATGTTCAATTTTTTGTACCATAAATAGTCCGAAAAATGTAATTTTTGACATCAGTATGAAATAAAACACTTTTATTTCTCATGTGAATCATAGACTGTTTATGAAGGTTGTTATGGAGTTATTAATGTCACTTTAAACTGTCAAAATTGAATAAAAATTATTATTGCATAACTGGAACCTCCTTTAAGGAAACTGTTTTTCAATTAAATCAATTCGATACCGTTTCCAAATACTTTTTAATAAGTCTGTTCTAAGGACAATTTGAATCATAATAATCAATCACTAAACGATAACAGTCTAAAATTGTTATTTTATTTAATAATTCAAATTTATTAAAATTAATTATTCTGTGCTACTTTTGACAAAGTATTGATCCAATTCATATCCATATCAATATCTATAAATTAGAGGATGAGCAAAACTTATACAATTGGGAAACGAAATAAAGAGCACAATAATAAAAAGGAAAAATACAAGGGATCTTCAAATTCCATGCTAAGGGGTAGTTGACAAACACTAAAAAACAATTCCGTTTGATAAGCATTAAAATCATCACCAGGAGTTTATCGTCTGTGGATTTTTAGCTTATTGCTGCACGCATAGGAAAATAAATAACATAACAAAGTAAATTAACAGTGTGATTGTATTTAAAAATGTACAGGGTTATTCATTATAAATTACCCACCCCTTATCATCGTTATTATTGCCTATAGAAAAAAAAGTTTTAAATAAAAGTTATGTGGTTATAACTGAATTTTGTTAAAATGCTATCAAAAGTACAGTGGCGTGCATAATTAAGGGGATACAAAAAATTAATATATTTTTTTAAATGGAACACCCTGTATATTATTAAATTTTTGGAATGATCTTTCTTTCCTGATTTCAAAAATATACCATATGTTACCCCTACCTTATACCGTTTTTGAGTTATTAAACGTCGAATATCATTAACATTATTAAAGTAAGCTATGAAAATGACAACTATTTTGTTTGATAAGTGACATTTCTTTAATGAAATAATCTAAATGAGTTATTTTTTATTTATATTTAAATTTCCTAAATAAAACTTTGTTATATTTAATAATGTTAACTACTTTAACTAAGATATTCGACGTTTAATAACTCAAAAACGGTATAAGGTAGGGGTAACATATGGTATATTTTTGAAATCAGAAAAGAAAGATCATTCCAAAAATTTAATAATATACAGGGTGTTCCATTTAAAAAAATATATTACTTTTTTGTATCCCCTTAATTATGCACGCCACTGTACTTTTGATAGCATTTTAACAAAATTCAGTTATAACCACATAACTTTTATTTAAAACTTTTTTTTCTATAGGCAATAATAACGATGATAAGGGGTGGGTAATTTATAATGAATAACCCTGTACATATACAATAGTTATTATTAATGTCATTAGGCCGATCTATAACGGATGCCGTTCAGTAATCCGAGGTTTATAATCAACCAAGTCCGTTATATGCATATCGGCCGGATGTCGTTCAAGATTTTTTGTAATAAAAACGTATTAATTTTAAGATCACTTTACTAATCATAATTTAAAAAACACGTGATCGTGGCGGACGTTGTAATCCTTATCGGCCGGCGGCTGTTATCATTTTTAATAGCCGGTGTCTGTTATGAATGGCTTTTCATGTATTTATTTAGTTCAGTTAAAATACAATAGCGGTATATTATTACAACAAAATATTATATAAACAAGCACAATAAATTCGAACACAACTATTGATCGAATGAAAGGGACGCACCAACTGAAACCCTTTTTTTACTTCCCTCGCCTAACGTGAAGGAAGTATTGTAGGTAATCGTCGAAAATCAGGTTCCGAGATTTCTTCATATCGTCACGTTTCAGGTTGCCTAGATGTCGAAAAAAATTATTTCTCAATTCCGTCTCTCTGTCTGTTTGTCCGTCTGTCTGTCTCTTGTCTGTCCGCATGTCTGTTGGCATTATAGCTCAAAAATTACTTGTTGGAGGGAGACGATATGTTGCATGCGGATTCGATGTCTACATAGCACGAAAATAATGGACTATTAGGTAAATAATAGTAATTTATTATACAAGACGATAAAGTTAAATTTTATCCACGAGTGAATCGTTTAACGTCGAGACGAAGTCGAGACGTTAATGATTCAAGAGTGGATAGAAATAACTTTATCATCGTGTATAATACAATATTTTTTTCTATAGCAAGAACTTTAACAATTTCAAAAGAAAATAAGGACAGTCAGTCACATTTCAAAATGTCAGTAGCTAGATTGGGTTGCTACGATAATACGAAGCTGTCATATTTAATTTAAACAAAAGTTAGAAAATTAAATTACTTTTGCTATGATTATAGACTTATGTTCGTTTAATAATAATGGTTTTAACCTTAATAAAAAGGAATAGCATGTATCTCAACTCAGGGGTAGGTTCTGAAATATCAAGTAATCTAATTGTAATTTGAATTATGTTAAAACTTCAATAAATTTGACATTTATGTCATTTACAATTGCTTGTGTAGATAACTAATCAAGATCCTTTACAAATTATATAAAATTCATAAATCAATTCGTAAGTATGACTTTCTTTGTCTTAATGAACCAATTTTAAATGTTCTTTGTTACAGATAACATTAGCATGTATTTATTATTAACTAACCTGCAACGCTCAAACTTCCAAGTAGCTTGAATCAGCCTGTTTCCTTCAGTTCTATCTGTAAATAAACACTAATCACCTCACTTGTAAACTCGCTGCATCCATCACGTTGTCGACTCAAACTGTCCAGCTGTGAGTAGCCTCAAAATAATCTCGTTGTTTAACAATCCAAATCCTCATGTATGTTCCCTCAGTCGTCAGGAAGTTGATCTCCGTTCAATGGGACCCAGTCTGTTGTGACAAAACTCCAAACAGCAACCTCGTCCTAAGCTGGAAGATGACAGTTCTCCACCAAGTCCAAACACCCTCCTGCACAGCACACAGAAACTCCAAGCAGCGTCAACACTCCCAAAAGAACGTCCAATCGTCAATCCTTTGTATTAAAATTCCAATCAATTATATCCAAATCGTTACTCTTACTGATGTTTTATTATATAGTTCCAATTAATAATCTTGATCCTCCATTCTTGCTATATTTTATCTTTGTATTTACTTGCACTCCTGTAGTTATACCATGTAAAATTCATTTACATTGTCGAGTTATATTTTCACTTCAGTACCACGTAAATTTCATGTATAGTCCATTTATCATGCCAAAATAGTTCTTAGATAAATAGGACTAGAGTATATTAAAGTTTATTAGTAGAAAAATACTTTACATTTCAGTTTTCAAGTTTGTTTATTTAATAATCCACTAAAACATCTTTTTCTATCTCTTGACTACGATTATTTAAATTGAATGCCACACTCTAGACATTTTATATTAGGACTTTGATTCGTTATCCTGCAACATTAAGTTGTTTGCATTATAATATTTCCTAGCCTTTTTCAATGATTACTATACGAATACTATTCCATTCTTTGCACTTAATTTTCGATATATTTAAATTATTTTCTCTCTCTATGTACCATAGCACTTTATCTATCCTTGATGTTAAAGTGCTACTTTATATACCCTTGCTGTTAAAGTAAAACTTGACCTTTTGTTTTGAGTTGATAAAAGCATACTTTAACATGTGCTATAGAAAAAAAGTAATATTTTACATGTATAGCTCAGATTTTTACCCTTAACAAAAATATGCATATTTTGAACTCAATGTATGCAAGGTGCACACTTACAAAAATTACATTTATTTTTTCTTTGATATTTTCAAAATGATTAGTTTCAAAACGTTCACTTGCGAGAGAAGTTCCGAGTAAAGCCCTTTACTGATTTTTTCGGAATTTGATAGGCTCTTATCTACCTGCTAGCCTTTGAACGGAGCAACTTCAGATATCGAGATTCTTCCAAGGATTCCGACGTCACTAAGGCATTACACGAGTCGTTGCGACAAATTTTTGTTATCTCTTTGTTGTTATCATCTTTAAAAACTTCTATATTTTTACCGCTTATTCCTTTCTTTAAAACAGCGTTTATCTTCATCATTTGTCATATCAATAATCTCGTACTTGTACGTTATCCTTTGACAGACCAATTCTACCAATTTTGAAGCACGCACTTATTTTCCATCAAAAACGTGGGATTTGACCCCAAATGTCATTCATACTAAAAATACACTGTTGAAGTTGTGGCCATTTTTATCCCTTTTATGGGTTGACTATTTTGTTGCTTTATTCGGTTAACTTGACTTTGAATGTGCATAACATGAGTTCAAATAATGAAGTAGTACAAAATTAATCGGCTTCTAGATCTACCAGCAAAAACGGAAACGCGGTTGTAAATAATCTCTGTTTAACTCAAACTTCTTAATTATTATGCCCATTAAATCCAAAGCTAAATGGCAACATCTGGCAGAGCGCTCTTGTCAACCGTAAATCTGAAATCTTTCAGTCAGTATTGATTTATTCGCCTGTTTAACAATTCGATGTAGTTTGATGATCAAACTAAAAGACAGTTTCATCCACAATATACGAAACGTTTAAATTAAATGGCCAGCTTGCGTTGGGGAATTGAAAATATGATAGATTGCTCATCAACATAGCTGCATCGTCTAATAACTGAGTAAACATGTTTTAGCATACGCATACAGTAAGACATTGCTTACATTCTGAAGCCGCCGTTAATTTGATTAATTTTAGAAAGCAACTGTTGTGAATAATGCGGTAACAATTTCAATTAACAAAAGAATTAAGCCCATAAAGATACCGAAATGTGTTAAAATGATTCTTAACCACATCTGATAAGCTCTAAGTCACTTAACAATATGACATATAAAAAAATGCGCTTACACGTTGTTGTGAAGAGTTTTACAAAATCCTGGACTTCCATCAGCTGCATCTAGCTTTAGCTTCTACTACTAAACATAAATTATTTTGTTAGTAAATAACACCTAAGTTTCTAAGCTCTCTTTTTCGACAAAGAAAGAAATAAAGAAAATATAGTGAAAATATCTAGTAATATATCTAAATCTTTTCATACCGAGAAGTCGGTAGCATTTGCAGTCCAATTATTATTATTTGTAAAGCCGAAAAAAATGAAGTGCTAGTCGTCAGTTCAAAAATTGGTGTAAAGAAGCAATAAAACTAATTAATGAAGGAGTTTTACTAGCATACTCGCATTTGGTACAAAAGTCCAGGGTCCGCAAATCTCCGTGTCGTGAAACCTTTACTCAATGTTGTGGACGACGTTAATAGTAAAGAAGAAACATTGACCTAAAGAAGTTTATTAGTTCCGTAGCATTCTTAATAAGAAGTCGATACAGAAAAATCAGATGATACACCCTACTCTGATGAAGGTAGTACTAAATTTAAAACTTCAGAAATTCAAGATGTTCTGTTCTTTATTGTTTAGGTAGGTGCAGGTTGATGAGAAGAACTCAGTTCAAGAAGCTTCCAAATTACTGGGTTAAAAAAAGTCTAATATAAATAGCTCTACAATCTCAAAGAAATCTTGAATTGTTATAGTTTATAGTCATCAACTCTGAAATAACCAGTAGTCATTTGCCACCACGAGTAACACTAAAACGCAATGTTTATGTAACATATTTGCATTCAGAAGTGTAATGCTTCCTTCAATCTGACACCACCATTGAGAACTTAATATTCGCCAATTTCTCATCCGTTTTGAATTAAATTTTTACAGCCGCGGGGCAACTAGTTATGCAAAATCTTATTTCCGTGCCACTTGCTCAACGGTTCCAGTGAATGAGAAAACTGCAGCGGCAATAACTCTCGCAACTATTTTGCCTCGTTCTTCGGGTACATTTGGATTTTTCTCCAATTATTTGCTACAACTCGTCGCTTACGTCTTAGAACAGATCCGTCACGCATCGAGCAGTGGCGGCTCGTATTCAATCTACAGAATATCACAAGTTGAACAAGAGGTAAATTTATAGAAGATGTGTGGTTTAATCATACAACATGGGTTCAAACTGGCACGCCACGAACAACAGTTTAAGCGTTGTAACGCCCATAAATTTTTCAACGGTTAACAAACTTTTCTTAGTTGGTCGAAACCGGTGTTGAGATGCGTGTTATTTCTTTTCGTCGCAAAATTACAATAAACAATAAGGCACACATCCATTTCGATAAATGAGAAAGAATAAGTGCATCGTAGGGTTGTCAATACTGTCATTTTGACCCGAAGACTACGGGTTTGGCAATCATTCTTCGGGCTTCGCGTTTTCAATAAAATTCTTCGGGTTAAATACATACATACATGGATTGCGAAAAAATTTACTGCTATTTAAAATTTCCAAAGCAGAAGTCATTGGTAGAAAGTGGCCAAAGAGCAAAAAATAGATCTTCTTCTTCTTCTTCTTCCTCTTTATATAGGCTGAGAGCCTGTTATTTCCACACATTGAGTGCGGTTTTATAAGTTATCTTAAGCCGCGGCCGGGGTAGGTGGCTAGCATAACCCCTTGAATTAGGGAAAAATGCCCTCACAGGGGTAACGACCACCAAAGATGTTCGTATGATGGCCGGAGAGCTTTCGATGTTTCCAATGTACGGGTGTGGGGCTCGAACCCACTACCTGCCGACTGCTGGCGCAAGCACTCTACCAGCCCGCCACACGCTCTCAAATTATATATAATTTTAGGAAATATCTTATTTTTTTTTCAGAAATATGTATTTTAGTAATAGTTTACTTAACTTCTAACATGGAATGTAGAAAATAGTTTTGTTCTTTAGTTCCTATTATTTACAAAGCCCGAGAATTATACTATGTGTAACGGGCCAGCTGGATCCCTTTCCGATATTATTTATTTTCATGCTTAAATGTAGAAACCAAGTTGTATCTCATATGTTCTATTATTAGATTTAATATTGTATTTTATGTAAGTAAAGCCGGTCCTACGCTGGATGTGTATTGTGAATTTTTGTTTTCGCGAGTGCAGCAAGAAACACACACTGTACTGTACTGTACTCATGCAAATTTAACAAAGAAGGCAGCACTCGCACGCAGCCTCTCCTGAGAGCTGCATGGGTTTGTTAGATTGGAAAGTATAGTACGTAAACCAGCGTTTGCATATTCCGAATACGCATTTTCCGAGTGTACATGTAAGTACACGCATTGTGCTATATTTAAAGGCTTATTTGAAGCGTCAGATGGAAGAAACGTAGAACAAATAGAAGCATTCAAATATTTAGGAGTAAATATACACAAAGATGGAAAAGAAGACATGGAAATAAACAGTAGAATAGAAAATACAACAAAGCTATACTATGCAATGAACAGGACATTCATAAGAAAAAAGGAAATATCGAGAAAGACAAAAATAACCGTATATAACACAGTGTTCAAACCAATCTTAACATATGGAGCGGAAAGTTGGATTTTAAATAACAAAATGAAGAGCAGAATGCAAGCCATACAAATGAAGTACCTGAGAGCAGTTAAAGGAGTTACCCGAAATGATAAAATAAGAAATGAGCAGATAAGGCAAGAACTAAATGTAGAACATATTCTGGAAAGTATCGTGAAGCAACAATTAAGATGGTTTGAACATCTGGTACGCATAGAAGAAAAAAGACAGACAAAAAGGGTATGGTTAGCGAAAACAACACAAAAAAGATTAAGAGGAAGACCACGAAAAAGATGGGACGGGGTGATAGCGGAAAATTTAACAAAACAAGGAGTAACATGGAAAGAAGGAACAAGAATAGCAAGAAACAAAAAATAAGGGGCAAGATATATTTATAGGAAGTGATAGTAGTTAGTGTACATAGTTATAACAGAATTGTGAATTTATAATTTATATTTTTCGAATTTTATTATTATTTGAATTGTAATACCTTAACACCATACGGGTAGATAAGGTCACGGATTATATATATATATATATATAGTCAACACCAATCTCAGTACTTGGGCAACGATTTCAAGAGCTATTAATGGTTTGTTGAAATAAAACCACTTAATGCTAAGGTCGACGTTTCGATATTTATTTGTATCTTTATCAAGACCTAAAAACTTGTGGTACAGAACCAGAAAGGCACATGTAGTTCACAAAACATGTGGCCAGATTTCATATTCTAAATTTACAGGAGCAAAAACTGAACGAAGCAGCATATCACACAACAAAAGTAATGCTAGATATCCTGTCACCAGGTTACATGTTAAAAATTTACAAATACATTTAAAATTAATTAATTACTACAATTTTTATTGGTTTTAAGCCATAATGGCCGTCAAATTGATAAAATTGTTTAAACCCGACAAGGAATGTTGTGTGATATGCTGCTTCGTTCAGTTTTTGCTCCTGTAAATTTAAAATATGAAATCTGGTCACATGTTTTGTGAACTACATGTGCCTTTCTGGTTCTGTACCACAAGTTGTTAGGTCTTGATAAAGATACAAATAAATATCGAAACGTCGACCTTAGCATTAAGTGGTTTTATTTCAACAAACCATTAATAGCTCTTGAAATCGTTGCCCAAGTACTGAGATTGGTGTTGACTATAACCCCTTTCCCAGTCAAAAATTTCCTCGCCTTGTGTAGTAACCACCGAGCTGTGAAAATGACTTTGTTATATATATATACATATATATATATTTGAAGCGTCAATTTTAAGAGGCGCCAGTTCAACTATCCTTACAAGACCTGCACGCGATCAGTGCTTTCCAGCATAATGTCCGCCAGGAGCAGGTGATGCAATTGAGGAGTGCCGTTTCCAAGAGTATGCAGCAGCCGGTTCCAAATAAAATGTTTGCAGAGTGTGATAAGGTTGCCTTTAACTGCAAGCTTTTGCAAACGCCCAGGAATGTGTTTTATCAGCGCCTCAAATAAGTACCGGCTTCGGGCAATTTTTACATTCCAATCTTGTTAAAGACATTTTGACATTGACGTTCTTTTAAAAGCTAATTATTTCAACGTTATTTTTGGTGATGTTTTACGTTGTTCATGTATGTTTCAAACACGCCTGAATCTATATCGCACGTAGGTTGTTTGAGAAGTTAATTATATTTTATTTTGTCTTTTGTATTTTTATGCGTGTTTTAGTTTTATATATTTTTATGTGTTTTGAAGTTTCAGTCCGACCAACACTATAAGGGGGAACCAAATTTGTTTTGACAGATAGTGATCTTGCATAAGCGACTAACTGAGATATTAAGAATGTTTCATGTTCACTGAGCTAGCTAAGGGGTAAAATGGACAAATCATTATTTAAATATTAAGGCGTACGAGACCTCTTGTTCAAATTTAATGTATCCACGGAGGGGTAAAAAAGTCCGCATTTCATATACTATTTAAAAAATATAAAATGTAAAAAAATATTTCCCATTGCACCCTTTTATTAATTTTATTCCACTTTTTTTCTACCAGAAAAATTATTTTCTTCGGGTCAGTATCGACTCAATGATGTTAACCCTAAATGCATGATTAATGGAAAGACAATATAATAAGCACAATTTTAATTGAGGTCCAAATATGGATGTTTGGAAAATTACCAACATCTTGTGGTATGGGGTTAAAGCAAACATCGAGAGCTTAATTTTATTAGGTTTAAGTTTCTCTGATTTTTAATCTTATTAAAGCGAGAATATTACATGTTCTTCCAAATGCGACGCATATCTTTCTTTTTATAAAATATTTAAAGCGTGTTACAACAGACTGAAATCGCCAATGCTTGCTACCATAAGCTTGTTTGCACTTGTTTCAGTCCGCGATAAAATGAAAAATTTTAATGCTATCTATTGGCAAATCTTACACAACATGTATAGTGGGGGTTCAAACTAATATTCTGATAAATGTCACGAAAGTTATCACTTCAAATTAAATAATTCGTCTTCGATTCTCAAAACTGAATACTCGTATGTAATCTTATTAAAAAAACCTCACAATGTTAACATATTTGTATATAGTACAATACAGTAACTAATTGAGATTCGTTCTTTAGGGCAGTAATTGCAAATATAGTGCACCATAGCAGACACTGTAGCAATTATTAACCAGTTCCTAGTTGTTATCTGACAGCTTTTGCTTTGAGGTACTAGTAGATTTAGGCTTGACGGTCTCCATGCATCTTCTAGAGTCGCTATATGGTATTTTATGCAAGTAGTAATACTTCTAACTCTCTTCTTGCTACTGCACGTGGGTTTGTGCCAACTAGTCAAAGCTTCGACCCACCTTGTTAGAATCTATAGAAATTTACTAGAAAGTTGGTGCACACTGAAATAACGCGAAATATTCCTTAATGTATAGTATGGTCAAAAAATTAGAGTAAAGTACAAAAGTATCAATATCTTATTAGTTATTTTCAAATGTAAACAGTATAATTATTCTAGAATTTTACTTTGGAAGTTTTCTACGAATATTGTATTTTTTCAGTTTGATTTCATAAACTATAGGGAAGTTTCACATCTTGTGTGGCAGAAAATTCACCTAGAAATCATTGCTGTATTGATACTTTTCATAAAACTTGGAAAAGTGTACTGCAGTATAGAAGCTAATTAGAATTAAATAAATTGTGAGTCATTAGATTGTCAAACAGAAAAATTATATGTGCTTAACTTGGTAACTCAAAGTTTCCTATCTGAAAAATAAAATTAGTAGAATTACGCATAAAAAGAACGTTGTCAGATGTTTCCGACGAGTTGGAAATTGTTACTTTGCCAAATGATACATTTGGCTTTGATATCAAATAACAGGTTTCGATAAATAGCTGGAAGCGCACCATACGAGAGCTAACAATGTAAAATTTAACAAGCTCAACCGCATAATGCCAATAAAACTACATCTGCTTTTACGAATTGTAAGGGCACGAACCTGATGAGTGATGAGCCACCAGAAATGTGTTCAGCAACAACATTTCTATAAATAACGTCGATTTTTAATTAGCACAGTTATTAATAAATTTAATTATAATATTTTATATTTTTACAAAACATGTTGGACATATGTTTATCCGTAGATCCTGTCGACCTCTGTTTTCTAACGAACGGTTTTGACTTCATCGAAAAGCTTTATTATTCTCTGCAATACTCTTCCAGATTGATTTGTGTGTTTTATGTTTTATTTTTATCAATAAAATTGTTGAGGTTTAAACCACAATTAAGGACAATTTTGAAAATGATTTTGTTTCGATAGTCTTATATTTTTAATGCGATCATCAAAAGGGTTAAACTTTTGAGTCCAAATTTTAAATTTGGAATGTTAAAGATAATTTTGCTCTTAAAGTTTAAAAATGCCATCACAGTAAAAACTTAGTTAAAAACACATAAATATTTAATTAAAAAGGAAATTACTATAGAGGGAATCAAACCCTGTTTTGTAACACTCGAATACTACGAGTGATCTATAATGTTTCGTTTTCTTTTAATTATACCAGGTGAATCTTTTAAAGTGTTACAAAGCGATATCTCGAAAACGGTTTACAATATTTTCATGAGGTAATAGGGAGATGGGGGGACATATAAAAACATATTTTCGACATTTACCTCTTTTTTGTGGTTTGAAGGGTGGGGGGTAACTTTGTAATTTTAAATAGGATGATGCACTTTTGTTTAGAAATTTCGAATCTACGTAAAAAACTACGTATATGTACAAAACATTTTTTGATTTGCTCTTTCGGTTACGAATTATGGTGACAAAATTTTGATCAAGTTCACTTATTTCAAAATTAGAATTCGTTTCCATAGAAATGCTTTAGCTCTACTTAAGTAAGTTGAGAATTTTGACGTTTTAACGAAAATTTCACATTTTTAAAATTTTCTAACCTAATAAATCATAATTTCGTAAACAAAAGCGAATCAAAAAATATTTTGTAGACATACGTAGTTTGTTACGTAGATTCGAATTTTCTAAACAAAAGTGCATCATCCTATTTAAAATCCCAAAGTTACCCCCCACCCCTCAAAGCACAGATATGAGGTAAATGTCAAAAATATGTTTAAATATGTCCCCCCATCTCCCTATTAGCTCACACTTTAACACTTTAAAAAACTCACCCGGTATAGGTATAGGTACACAAGACCAGATTTGAACAACGTAGTTACGAAGCATGTCTTATACATAATCTTCTGTCGAGAGCAGTGACGTGCCTCAAAAATATTCTAAACTTAAATATCTTGTTTACGGCAGAAAGTTTCTCAATTTTGACAAATAACGATTTCTATTCCACAGATATATTAATATGTAACAAAATGGAGGACTGTAATTAATAAAATATTTCGTTTATTACAATTTGTACACTTGTATGCATGCTTTATATACAGGGTGATTCAGGAGGAATCTGCCAAACTTTAACAGTATGTTCCTCCAACGATTTTAAACAAAAAAAGGTATATGAACATAGGGCCGATTCGAAAGAATAAAGAAGTTCTAGCCTACTGAAGAAAAATTCATGGATGTAGAAAATAACAGTTTTTGCTTAAAACATAATAACAATTTTAGTGAGATAACTTTATTAAAACTACATTTAACTGTTCAAAATGGCCACCTTCGTTTTCAATGCACTGTTGAGCTCGTCGTACTAGAGAATTAGTCGAATTTCGTAGTACTTGAGATCTATCCCGGATGTAAGCGGCAGCATTAAAAAAAAATCGAATCGGCCCTATGTTCATATACCTTTTTTTGTTTAAAATCGTTGGAGGAACATACTCTTAACGTATGGCAGATTCCTCCTGAATCACCCTGTAGCCTATTGTTCTTCAGTCCGTGCAAATTTGATAATATTTTCGTTTCATAGTTATAAACTTTTAAAGTCTTATAATTTAACAATTAGTACAGGGCACACAGAAAAAATCAAAATCAACTGTACAAGTTTTTTTACATTTTCAAAATAATAACAAAAAAATTCAAAAATGGATGGGAAATACCTTAAAGATTAAATTAAAATTGAGGTATAAAAGATAATTTAATTTTGAAAAGACAATGTGGAATAATTTAAAAACTTCAATTATGCTAACAGCACCGTTGCAAAAAAATTTAGAAATTTCAAAATTTGTAGCAAATGCTATAGCTATACTACAGCTAAAGTACACAGACTTATTCCAAAAATCGTCGATAATCTGATGCAGATTTGGCTTTATTGGTTTGATAAAATGCTGCACCTTGGCTAAATCGGGATTTTATAGTGTCTGGAAGTAAAACAACTGTTGGCCACCCGAAAGCTTAGGTATGAAACAGTTATATCTACTTTTACGTGATCTGATCTTTAGTCCAATTGACTTTCAAGCCTTTTTTCTATTTTTCTTTGACCTTTGTCTAAGTAATCACAAGATTCGTCAAGTTATCAGCCGCAAATCTGCAAACTTTGAACTAGTCACCTGTTGCTGTTTTCTCCCACCTGTTGGGCTACAAATTTGGTGCTGGGAGAAACCCTAACATCTGATACCACGACTCTGTTCTGGCAAACTCCTCCGGATCTTCAATGCATGTCGGCAGCAGTACAGAGCAGGTTTCTTTTTGTTACAACCTGTCGTGCACCCGACACGTTTGTCATAGAGGTTACATCTTGTTTTTAACTAATAAAGTTAGTTTCACTTCTTAACTGTAATTTTATAATCAGTTTATTTTTAATGTTCATTTCAATTCGGTTTTTCAATACGTTGCTGAATCGATTCTGAGCGCTTTTATTTAGTTAAAACACATTTGTGCTTGCATAATACCCGTATACTATTTGTTCATTGAATCTTTTGTAGTGGTTCTTTTCTAACCATTTATATAACAATATCTTTCGGTGTATTAAGTTTCGGTATTTAATAAATGCATCGGCTCTAGCTGTTGTTGTTTTCTTGAGAGTTTACGGTTTCTTTGCAGTTTGTTACTTCGTCTCTCGGATACTCTGTACGGTTCAAAGGGTTATTGTGTCACGGTAAATCCTACTATCTGGAGCCCTAAGCTTACGTTATTTGTGACGTTTAAGTAAATTACTGAATTAATTTGCTTCCGCGGCTGCTCTCCGATTTATATTTTATTCGAAATTAAAGTGACAATTTATTTATTGTTGAATGAAAATGTGTTGATAGCCCCTGGAATATGCTTATGGATGCACATTTTACTAAAAAAGCCTTCCACATAGATTTTCCGACCCTGGTAAAGATCTTATTTCTAGATTCTGTAATTATCAAACCATACTTAACAATTTAGACAAAATCGATTCAATGGTTTAGGCTGTAACTCATGTGTTGTTACGGTCATTTTGACGTAAATCTTTGTTTTTGATTTATTTCTCGACGTTAACTCTAATGTTCTGCCCGAATTTAGCTTAAACTACTTAATTTTTATGCAAATTTAAGAGGTATGTAGGTGATGTTTGATCTGCCACAATTAACGTCGAATGACAAGGCTCTCTGGAAGAATTACATAAGTTACTTAGCACGGGGAGCTCGATATTTACCTAACATGTTGAAGATTGACAGCTGGCATTTGAATGGGCAGTCGGTGTGTATTTTTCCACCTGTGTGAATTTATTTTGACAGTTTATTCCCAATATTATATGAACTGCGTTTGGTTATCGTTCGAAGTCGTTTGTTAAGCGACCGTTAAGTCCAACCAATCGAAGAGATTTGTCTTGCGAATTATTGTAACCTTGAATGTCTATTTTGACCGAACTAGGTAGTGATTTATATGCTCATTCCCTACGTACCCTACGCTTTGCTTATTTATGCGTTAAATTTACCTTTAAAATTATAAATTACATACGTTATGCTATAAACGCAGCGTGTACACGCCGCAGGATTAGCATTGGGTGTGACTCAATTACGTACGTACGTTGTCGTACCCTAGATACAATACTAATATATTGCGGTACATTCTTATATTATTTGTCATGTACGCATTGAAAATAAATATCACTTTAATTGCGATATATTTATGCCGTTTTCCTGTTTGTAGCAGCTTATAGCTTATCAAAAAGCCTGCGTTTGATAAATGTATTTTTGAGATTTGTCCCTTCAATCTGAGTTTTGATCCAGTCCACCAGGAAGTCATCCAACTTTGATTTACGAATTGTTGACAATCATGCTAGTGGCGCTCGCATTCGGCTTTGGGCAATTTAGTGTTAACTCACTTTCTTCTACGGAGTAGCTTAGCCGGCCCGTTGAACGCTATTGGTTACGGAACTATTTTGGGTGTTTACAGCTTGCTATTCGGCTTACATTGTAGTGTTGTAAGATTATCTTTAGTTTATTCTACTGCTATATGCGTCATGAAGCGTTTAGCGGTGACGGTACACGCGCCCACCTACGTGCCCACATTAATTTCTTGTCCAAGTCTCAAAACAGATATTTTCAAAAAAAAATCCACTTTGAATTTTGGATTGATTACACTTCCCCCGCCAAGTCTCAGGTCAAACTTCTTCATGGAATGTAATCACCTTATCCTTACCCCTGCAATACTTCCCCTTGCGGATAGTATGTGAAATTAAAAATTAAAGCTCGTGAAATTAATCTTAAACGGTTCTTGAGATTTCGAATATTGATTGACTATGACCTTTCTTAACACAAAACGGTGATACAATTTGAACACTTAATTTTAATGACGTAGTCAGAATTTCATTTCATCTCTCGAATTTTGTTCAGTAATTACCATATTGGAATAAGTTTGCACTTTTGGAACAAAACATATACGAATTTATATCGATGTAACTATAGTCTATGCAGAGTTGAATTGTCAGTTTTAATTCTGTATCTTTAGCGTCACATTAGTAACAGCTACTTTACTTTTAGTTGCCTTTTTATATATTTTAAGAGAGGTTAGCTTAAAATCTTCTAAATTCAGCCATTCGCTTGTGGTACGGTCTCAGATTTTCAGGCTCCTTTGAAATCCATCAAAAATATGGATTTATGAAAAAACGATGTTGATGAAGTCATAACTCGAAAACCAACGCTAATCTAAAATTAGAAATTTTGACAAGTATTAAATAGTAAAGATTAAAGAGTTGTATTTCGTAAAAAATTGAATTTAGTTTTGCCTCACTTTATAATCGATTACAAATAGGGTTGCCAGATTTAAAAAGCCTTTATATAGGAGAAGGTAAAAAATATATAGGAGATTTCCAAAATATATAGGAGCCAACTTTATTATAAATTTTACAAACTTGGAATAAATGAGACAATATTTCACAAAATAGAAAATATACCCATCATCCATGCTAGGTATATATTTCGTTGGTTTGCACCTTTTTTAACAATGCCTTGTTAGTTTTTATAGAATTATACAATTCTGTACAATTTAATTTAAAATGTAGGTACCGTTATTCGTAATTCTGATTTAATTAAATCTACTGAAGGGCGATTTCTAACACCGTTCCACTTATTTCCCATAATTCTAAAGACCCTTTCTACAAAGGCCGAGGTTGCAGGAATACTGAAAATAAATGACATCAAAATACCAATATTTGGAATTTCCTCAGTTTTTTCCAAATAAGGAGCCATTTTTCAACTGTTTTGACTGCAAACAAAGGCT
>CALNHX010012797.1:0-22356 GCA_940337035.1 Agriotes lineatus
TACTGAAAATATAAATATCAAATTAGTTAATTAATCACTTGTAAATTACTTAATTAACCCTTTAACGCGCAAGACTCTGGGGCTTTATTTAAAAGTTTTTTGATGATATATATGAATTACTAGGGTGCCTTTGAAACATAATATGACACAAAAATGTTTAATTTATCTTTAGATCTTTTTTTATAGGGTGGTACATATTTGTACCAGTGAGCGTTCCTGCATTGAAAATATATAAAATTTTCAGTGGTACAAATATGTACCATATTTTAGTATATGAATTTATAAGCAAACCTGTACTTTCAGAAACACTTTTTTTTCTCTAAACTATAATAAGACACATGCTAAATACATAAACAAAATTTATTTTCTATTTGTGAACAAATACACTAATACAAAATGTTGAAATACAAATCTTCAAACAAAAATCAAAAGTAAATTCCCAAGAATGTTTTAGAATACTTTTTATGAATACATAATTTCAAAAAAACACAAGTAAGCTCAATGAATATATTATAATCTATGGAAAGGTGCAAAACATTCCAGGCATAAAGCGACATTACATTCAAGACAAATAATATTTGATCTGTGCTGTTTATTCAGAGTGCTACAGTGACAACATCTCCTTCGTGTTCCTTTGATGGGTAAATGTTTTCCAACATTATTAAGTCTAGTAATATTATGAACTGTAGCTCTCCCATCAGGGTTATTTCTTTTCCGACCACGTCCGAATTCAGCAACTGGTCCAAGTTTTGCTCTTCCAGAATAAGAACCTATTAGTTCTGATGCCAAAATTGATCTAAACTTTAGATGTGTCATGGGTTTTCTGGGTTTTGAAGTTTGTTTGATGGTTGTTTTATATAAAATGTAGCTATTGACTATACAAGAGTCGAGACAATAATAAAAGATTCTCAACCACCAACGCCTACTTTTCCAGGAAATACTGTAAGCGGAAAGAAGCTGGTCAAAGTGGTCTACTCCACCCATATATTTATTATAGGACGCCACACCTTCTGGGCAGGTCACAAGCTTTCTAGTTCCGTCTTTCTGAGTTCTGAGTACCTGTGCTGTTCCTTGTGGATTATGTATAGTGCTAATTATACTAACAGACTTCTTTCCCCTATCCTTCCATTTTGAAATTCCCACATTTTTGTATAAGACACCGTCGCTGTCTCCTACTTTCATGTTTTTATCTTCGCATAGAATATGTTTCGGAAACAATTTTCTTGTTTGTCTTATAGTGCCGCAACTGAAAAGCTTCTTGTCTAATAACTTTTTTGCCAATAACGCAGACGAAAAGAAGTTATCAAAAAACAGACAATATCCAAAACCCTCAAATGCAGTTGATAATTTATTGACGACCCTTTCACCAAGTGTCATACTCGTATTATTTTTGCCTTCAGCACCCTCGTAAACATACATTCCCAGGCAGTACCCTGTCACAGCACAAGCTATAACCCAAACCTTAAAACCTCTTTTTATGGGCTTCATAGGCATGTACTGCTTCAGGGTACTACGTCCTTTATATTTGACCATTGACTCATCAATTGACAAATAACGTGAAGGATCAAATAGTAACTGAAATCTCTTGGTGTTATAATCCAAAAATGGACGAATTTTATATAATCTATCATAACCATTTTCTCCTTTCTTAGGCATAATATTATTATCATTTACATGTAAAAATCTAGTTATCTTCAAGAATCTTTTCACGGGCATAATATTTTGGATTCGTGTAACACCAAAATTTTTATCGCTACTCCAGTAAAGACGCATACTAGGTAGTGTATGAAACCCCATAATAATGAGCATTCCTATATAGGCTTTTAGTTCCATTACGGTTAAGTTCAAACATTGTCCCATTTGAGAACCATACAGATTTGATTGGTCCACAAGATACTAAAGAAATATGGGAGATAAAATGTTAAGAAAAATAGATAGTGGTTGGAGAGTATCAAATTTTGCGTGTCTTGTTATTCCAAACCTACGATCATACGACATTTGAGAAAATTCACTTGGAGTTTCTGATTTTCTAACCCAATCAAACATTTCTTCGTCACTCATATTTTCTTCCGAAGAACTGGTAGATTCGTCTGCGTCGCTAATATCATCAAGCGTCTGAACATTTACATCGTGTTGTGAATTTTCTGTTCGACCTAAATCTCCAGAATTTTGGATATTCTCAAATAACTCTTCTCCCTGGTCTTCAAAGTCATTTGAAGCTTTAGAGCTCAAAAACGAATTGGATGCAGATCATCTATCAGACAAGTTAAGTAATACTGCATTATCATCTGCATCCTCTTCGCCCTCTGCGTCTGAGTTTATTGCCATATCATCAGTTATTGTGTCTAACAAATACCGTACATGCTCTGGGTTCTCCAAGTCATAAAATTTTCGTCTATCCATCTGGGAAAAATGAAAAGAATAAACAATGGTTGACTATACCAAAAACTTCCCGAAATTATAAACAAAATGCGCATTTACATTTTTTGCATGAAGGAACAATAATATCTAAGCAAAACGGCGTTATGCCCAATGTGGCCCAGAAAACATATTTTTTTACAGAGTAAAACTTTCGATTTTATTTCCTTACTTCTTATTTCCCTGTACTATTAACAAACGGCATTGAACATTTTGAGTTCAACTACAAAAATAATCAAAAAATTACTTGGGGTGTTTCAAACATACTATGTTCTATGGTACTTATATGTACCACATTTCTAATATCAGAAATTATCTTAGCCGAGAAAATCTTTAACATATGAAGAAAAATAAACCATTCTACATAACCATACCATGCTATAGCCAAAAATTTTAACGTGTATTCTGTCAAATATTGCGAATAACCGTAAATACATGATTACATGTTTCGCGCCATTTCTAACCAACAATCGTAAATACCTAATTTTTGTTCAATTTGGAGCATATTTATCTTAAGTTTTAATGTAGTTAATAAAAATACACTATAAATATTGATATACTTACTGTGTGATTCAGTTAGCTAATTTAAATTCCACAAGAAAACAGAAAAACTAACTTTTCTAGAGTTCACTTGCTCACACGTTCACTGGTACAAATGCATACCATTTTATGACGGGAGTTCAAGCTTTTCAAGGTAGGTGACGCTATATATTAAGTATGGTACGTATATGTACCAGAGAGCATCTAAAGCATTGAAATGCATCATAAGGTCGATGTTTAGCATAAAATTTATGCATAGATCGACTGTAATAGCAAGTGGTACAAATACGTACCAGGGACCGTTACAGGGTTAATGGGAATTCTTAGCAACCTGAGTCACTGTTCATGATGATTTCGCAAAGAAAATCTTATTATGACTTATAAATATTGATATACAACATGCATAAGAGCTGCTTGTAATAACTAGTGCTATTAAATTTAAAAATATAATTACATATGTTTTTCTTTCTCTTATAAGCAGTCTTCCATGGGCTGGTTTTCAACAAAAATGTTTTCCACCACATCTTGCAATTAATATGTCCAAGACCCCTTCCATCGTTTGAGTGGTCTACCGGGAAATCAGTGGGTTGTTGGTATACCGTTTCATATTACCTTTACTGTTCAGTCATTTCCCATGCGGGTGACGTGATCTTTCATTTCCTTCTTCGCTGTCTCACCCATCTTACTACATCGTTTATGTTGCAATTGTGTCTTATTTGGGTGTTTGGGATTCTATCTCTCAGTGTAGTTCCATTGATACAGTAAAGTGTTTCTATTTCTGTTGTGCTAAGAATTGTGTCTGCTCTCGTTTCTGCTGAGTAGGCTATTATCAGGCAGACATATGTTTTGCCGGACTTTAGCTTCTCTGTTTAGGAATTTGTTGTTCCAAATTATATCTTTCAAACATCCTGAAACTCTTGACACTTCATTTGCTTGAGTCTTTACTTTTTTACTCAATCTTGATTTGCCGTCAGTTCCACACCCAAATATCTAAACAACATAACTTGTTCGATGCTTGTGTTGTTAACTGCCAGTTTACATCTTAACGGTTCTTTGAGGATGACGAGGTACTTGGTTTTTTGCGGTCGATATCTTCATGTTATAATGCAGAGCAGTTAAGTAGAACTGATCGAGCATTCTTTACTTTCTGTAATTATGACTGCGCCACGCCACCTGCACCTGCATAACAAATGATCTGTATTTCACCTGTGTTGGTTCTGAATCCTTTTCTGGTGTTTTTGAGGTGCTCATTGAGTCTCTCTGGCAGATCCCTGTTGAAATGGGCACTTCTGGCATTAAGGGTATTGTGGATCTTTATGTTTGTTATGTTTTAATGTATAGTTCTATAATATACCATTTGGTACACCCTTATCGTGAAGAATTGTCGTGACGTCTAATAATCTTATGCTATGAAAGGCCTTTGTCTAAACCAGAAAGCATACAAAAACAGATTTTCCATCCTCTATGGATTGTTGATAAACTGCAAAAATTGCATCTGTAGTCAACCTACTTTTTCAAAATCCATATTGATCTTCACTTATGGTGATGTATTCTAGAATAATCTGTTATAAAATTCAAATGAACAGGGAATAGCTTCATTGTTTTGTTGAGTAATGTGATTCCCTAGTAATTTTTTGTCTCTTTTTTGAAAATAAACGGGGCTGCGCGCGCTATTGCGCGGTCTATCCTATTCAATTTACCACCATTTTTTGGCCTATTACGTAGGGCCTTTCCGTTCTGTTACACACTTGTTACACAATCTCAGAAAACACAACATTTCGCATGAAAGGAAGCAGAGGGTTCTTTTGTGGAGGAAGAAATAGGGAAATATCCGTCCTCTAAACCAAGAGAAACGTTCACGTGGTGAAGTGGAAGCTCAATGCTTTCACCTAACCGTTGAAAGGCTCCAAGAGGAGCCATCGCACTACTAATTGTCGACATGATCTAAAAAAATCACGTCAAAAAAGTCCCTTACGATCAGCACGCCATCGTATGTGCCTCGAGATGCCAAATTTGAAAAACCGCTGCTAAACATTTCGCCAGTTTCGCCAATTTTCTAGATCAGTTTGATTCTCGATCTTACATCGATTTTTCGATTCTTAATCTCATCGCTTCTGCTGAGTTATTGGTGTCACCGGTTTCATGCCACCAGAAGGCGAAAAAGGAACAATGGTTGGCATCTCGAGACAACATGGATGACAGCAGATCACACGAAATACTTACACCGCACAAATATCACAAAAAAAATACACACCACGAACTAACGTGTTGACAGGTACACAGTACAGTGTGGTCAATATTGGTCCTGTTTCTGATTGGTTGTTTTAAAATCCACCATTAAGAGTCGTTTCAGTGTCCTATTGAATATTTTTAGCAGTGTACGCATATTTAGTTACAAAAAGTTACTAATGTCAAAATAAGACATTGACATTTTATAAATTATCTAAAGTAGCTCAGTTACTGAACACGGCCTAAGCATCAAAATAAATATTGTATCATCATTGAATTACACTTGTGTTATTTTATACACAAAAATAAAGTAAGAACGAATACAAAATAAATTTTAACCAAGCAATAATTTTGACTTTAGTAATATTTTGTTACTAAATGTCACTGACACAGTTAAAAAAATGCACATGAAAATCCTGTCACAGTGTAACAAATGGAGTGAATGCGGTACAGACGCCTCCTGCAGTTTACACAGGTCACGGCCTTCTAGATCAGCGTGCCTGCCGGCTCTAATAGCCGGCAGGCACGCTAATCCAAAAAGCCGTGACACAGGTATTTGTAGTCATATTTCAGTAATATTTCAGACGTTTTCAACTGAAAACCATTATTGTTAGTTTCAGTATCACCGTTTTAAAACAGTTTTTTTGATAAAACCGGAGTTATTTGTAGATAAACACCCGTGCAAGTTTTAATTGATGTTAACCATCTAAAGGAGATCCGTTATCATTTGAAGAGAGAATAATTGCTTAAAATGGGGCCCTCGGGGATGCGCCCCTCTCCAAGAAAGCTCACGGGGTTCCGTCCCTCTCTAATGGGGCCCTCGGGCATCCGCCCCTCTCCAAGGGGACTCACGGGGCGCCGCCTCTCTCCAAGGGGGCCCTTGGGGCTCCCCCCCTCTCCAAGGGGCCATCGGGTTTTCGCCCCTCTCCAAGGGGGCCCTTGGGGCTCCGTACCTCTCCAAGGGGCCATCGCGGCTCCGCCCCTCTCCAAGGGGGCCCTTGGGGCTCCGTACCTCTCCAAGGGGCCATCGCGGCTCCGCCCCTCTCCAAGGGGGCCTTTGGGGCTCCGCCCTTGTCCAAGGGGGCCCTTGGGGCTCCTCCCCTCTCCAAGGGGGCCCTTGGGGCTTTGTCCCTCTCCAAGGGGCGCTCGGGGCTCCGCCCCTCTCTAAGGGGGCCCTCAGGGCTCCGCCCCTCTCCAAGGGGGCTATCGGGGCCCCGCCCCTTCTCCAAGGGGGCCATCGGGGCTCCGCTCCTCTCCAAGGAACCCCCCAAAGTTCCGCCCCTTTACAAGGGGGCCCTCGGGGCTCCACCCCTCTCCAAGGAGGTCTTCGGGGCTCTGCCCCTCTCCAAGGGGCGCTCGGGGCTGCGCCCCGGTCACCAAATCGAGGCGACGCGACGGCGAAATGAATGCAAACGCAAATGGGGGACATCGCGTCTGTAATTGTCGTGACACACACGTTTGGATCGTTCTCCTTTATTTATATGATATGGAACGTAATACTTCCTTTCCATAGTCTATATTGATTGTATCATGGTGTAGCATTGTTTAGAAGAAGGTTGCTAATTCTTCCATTAGTTGTTCAGGACCATACTTGAGTGGTTCTTGCTACGAGCCACGGACCTTTCTGTTTTTGAGTCTCTTTATGTAATTGGCTATTAACGTAATACCAATTATTACTTCAGATCTATTGATGCCGAGGGCATTGTTGATCTGGTTTTCTTACTGTTGATACAAGGTACAAAAGTATGTTACCCGTAAGCGTTTACTTATTTGGCTAATTGAAGAGTACTCATTGATTTCCTTCTGATTTTTACTAAGCATTTTCCATATTGTTTCTGTAACCCATATATATATCATGCTCCACATCCCTAGTGTATCTAGTCTTACCTTTCTGTACATTAAGTTAACTACTCTTTTTCACAGAGCTTCTTCAGCTGCCTTCTGAAGGTTTACTTTTGAGTGTCTATTATTAACATTGTCATTCAGATGGAGGCCGTTTGTTTCTATCTTCCAAGACAGTTGTCTGCAATGCTCACATAGTGACCATATTAAGCTTTTCCACCAGAATAGGATCAAGATTTCCTTTCACGCCAGATATTTCTTGTGTTTTTTTCCGTAGCTAAGCCCTGATCATATCCTACATTTGCATTCGTCTAAGATCTGTGATAGGTGGATTGCTTTGTTTGATAAGATATAGTCGATCGTTGTACTCTGGCCTCTTGAGTTTGATCAGGCCGTACGATGTTGTGACTTTTGAGAGAAGAACATGTTAATGATTCAAAGTTCATTTGCAGCACAGAAAGCAATTAATATTTCACCATTTCCATTTATATTAATGGCTTCATTGTATCTTCGTTTGATTTGAATTGAGTTGCTAATCCAGCCGTTAGGTAATTTTTAGAAACATTAAATCCCAGAGTTTTAATTTTTGGAATGTTTTACAATTCAAAACCCTAATGAAAATTCCAAGTTTTCCAATTTGAGAGGGGCAACACTCGTGACAACATCTTGATTTTTTAGAAATATCTACGTTTCCATTAGTCATAGAACCAAAATACCTACACTATTCTTACCAAGGATGTCATTTCCAACATCCTTTGTTTGATTTTTTTTCTCTAAGTCAAATAGATTCTGAACACAAGCAGTACAAGTGAAGAGCGAGATGAAAAATGTCTTGATTTCTCTGTTTTCAGTTAATATTTCGCTGAATATTAATTAAAAATTGTAGTTTAACTTCAACTACATTCACATGTATTCACACTAATTATTCTACACTCATTTCCATACTACCATGAGGTAAAATAGACGGTACATTTTTTTTATGTAGTAGGTATCACCAGAACAAGCCTCCTTCTACAGATACAATCAAAATATGTAGTTCTGATTTTTTCTGGCCCAATACATTATTTGTATACCAGATATAGCACATATCAAGACTATAAGTCCAAGAGTTGTATACCTGATCCTAAAACTGAACTCCAGATACAATATCAAAGTGATACAGGCTTATGCCCCTACATCAAACTCCGATGAAGAAAAACTTGATATCTTCTATGACAATATCGACAAGGATCTGCAAGGACATCCTGCCCAGTACACAATATTAACAGGCGATTTCAATTCCAAGCTGGGAAAGAAACAAGACCCATCAGAAAGCTCAGTGGGAGACCATGGATATGGAGAAAGAAATGAGAGAGGCACAAGACTTTTGCACTATCTACAACATAATAACCTTTATGCAATGAATTCATTCTTTAATAAAAAACCGCAACGTAAATGGACATGGGCCAGTCCAGATGGCCGCACAAAGAATGAAATCGACTTCACTATTACGGATAAAAGGGAAATAATACACGATGTGTCTGTCATCAGCAGGTTTTCAATCGGCAGTGACTATCGAATGATAAGGGCAAAAGTGGTTGGGAACACCAGCAAAGAAAGAAGAAAACTAACATTAAACCTTAAAGAAAAAGATGGTTTCCCCCTATAAACGTAAACATATTTCAAGATGAAATTAATGATAAATTGAACATGTTACATAATCAAGAAGGAAAGAAAGATATATAGAACAAATAAATACAACAATAGTCGATACAATTAAGGAAGCAGTGAAAAAACATTGTCCCAAAAACAAAACAAAAGAAGAAAAGCTGAGTACACACACCAAAGATCTTAATGAAGGAAAGAAGAGAACTGACAGACAAACATGGGAAAAACTTAACAGTCTACAAACAACTAAACAAGGATATTTCCAAATCTGTAAGAAATGACATCAGGAACTTCAACACAAAAATGATAACAAGGGTGATAGATAACAACAGCAGCTTAAAAGTACTGAGGCAAAATATCTCTGTAGGTCAAAAACATATACCAACTCTAAGAAATAAGCAAGGAAAACTCACAAATAACAGAGACGATATCCTCAAAATAGTAGAGAAATTGGGACTATCACTGCAAGACAGAATACCGAACACCGAAATACGCAATAGAACAAAGTTATTAGACGCCGTAGAGAGGAGAGCCTCTTTGAAATGGAATTGGGCAGGGCACGTTGCGAGGTTCAAAGACGACCGCTAGACCACAAAGATGGTAGAATGGAGACCAAGACAGGATGCACTTAGAAGCAGAGGCCGTCCTCCGACTAGAAGGCACGATGATTTGAGATGTATTCACTCAAACTGGATGCAAGCTGCTCAAGACAGAAAGTTATAGAAGCAATCAAGGGAGGCCTTTTTTCAGCAGTGGACTTTAGTGGCTGGTTGATACTGATACTGATACATTGTTCGTTGAAGTTCTCCTACCCAATGTAGTCCTTGTTGTCCAAAAGAGCCATCATCGTCGTTGTCACTGTTAATAATGGGTTCCGAAACATTATTGTAGGTTTCTCCATTTAGCCCAGTCTGTAGGGACAAAAAAAGGCCTTTGCTCAACAAAAAATGAAGTATGAACGGTTTTTATATATGTTGTTCAGGTCGGGATCCTGATGTTAAAACCAAGTTTTCGACCTTGGAGGGGCGCCGCGCGAGCCGCCATCTTAGATTAAAGGTGCTAAAAACTGGTGTTTTCCAAATAGCTCCGCAACAGTTGATCCAACGTCAAAAAAGTTCTATATAAAGTTAAAGAAGACAATATTATTGACATTTATTGTTTATTAATTTTTGTTGTAAGTGTAATATGTAACGAGCTACAGCGGCTGAAAGTTGAACATTTCTCCAAAATATCGTTAAATTATATTTATGTTGGCACATTTTGTAAGAACAACTTACACTATATTGTTTGTAATATTTATATACATCAGAATAACGTTCTATAGAGAAATACAAAGTATTATCAAAAATTATTTTCATCTAGTATAGCCATGGAATAGTTCTTAATTTATGAATGCAACTATGAGTCACTTATACTCGCACATGCAGCCGTTGTTTTCGATGGATATCCGTTTGATGGTGGCAAAAAATACCAAGACTGCAAAAAGACTTCGCCGATCTAAAAAGCAAATGTCTGCGGATGTTATTTTCGATGAAACAACGCCAGTTCTAGTTTCCCAAGAACGATCTAGCAACCGAAAAGAATAAAGTCCGTTTGATTTTGATGCTGAAAAAAAACATTCGAACATTACTGTATTACAGTTAAGCAGGCTGAAGAAGATGTGTTGATTGTCAACACGGAGAGTTTCTTTGTGCTCAACATTTGATGCTGTTTTCGTCATTGGAGAAGACGTCGATCTTCTAGTCCTGCTGACAGCATTAGCAACATCTACTTTCGCAAACCTGGGAGAGGCAAACTTCTTGAAAGAGTGTATTCTGCAAATAGTTTTAAATATGAAAAAGCATCTGAGAACATTCTGTTTCTCCATGCGTTTAGTGGCTGCGACACAACGTCGTCTACAACCAACGAAAAACTAAATTTTGTTGGCTTGTCCAGAAACGCACCAGACTCAATGACACTATAGGCATATTCAAACATCACGATGCCAAACCAGATGATATCGCAGATGCTGAAGCACGCTTACTCGTTGCTATGGCGACATGGAAAAAAATATCTTGGAAGAAGTCCGCTACCAACATTTTGCAAAATTAAGTGCAAGAAACACATTTAATTTTGCTTCTTTGCTACCAACGAAGGACGCTGCACGGTATTACGCATTTAGGACGTACGTATCATCAGGTCCAACAGTGGTATGGAATTGAAAAAAAAGAACACTCCAGTAACAATGACAGAGAATCCAGCACATGAGAATTTATTAAAATAAATTTCATGCCATTGTAAAAAAGGATGTGACGGAGCATGTGGCTTTAGGAAAAGTGGGATGAAGTGCTCTATTCTGTTAATTCTGTAATGGCCAATCATGCGAAAATGCACCAGAAGTTCACATCGAGAGTGGGAACGAAGATGAGGACATTTCATCAATAGAAGTCCCGAGTCTCAGGAGGAATGACTTCGAAGATAACATTGAAGATAAATACTCTTATGGAGACGGCAACATCTATCGACCGGGGCCTTCAAAAATAAAAAAAACTAAATAATATAATCGCGAACATGAAACATCACTAAACTGGAGCATCTGTGGATTAGGGCTACTGGGATACCACAATAAAAAAAAGCACCATTAACTTTACCTCATGGTGGTGTGGAAATGAGTTTACTATACGTTTATCAAATTATTATAACTACGTAACGAATAACTAGAAATAATACAAGAAAAAATTTTAAAAATGAGAAATTACACTATTTTTTTAGAGAAATTTTCATTTTTCCGCCGCTTTAACTTCTTTCATATTAAATTTACAAAAAATAGTTATATACAAAAGATGTCAAGAATCTTGTCTTCTTTAACTTTGAGTAAGAGTTTCTTGGCGTAGGATCAACCATTGCGGAGTCATTTGGAAAAAGCCAGTTTTTAACACCTTTAATCCAAGGTGGCTGCTCGCGCGGCGCCCCTTCAAGGTCGAAAACTTGAATTTTTTATTAGGATCTCCACCTAAACAACATATATAAAAATCGTTTATACTCCATTTTTTGTAAGGCAAAAACCTCTACTGACTGGACTAATTGCAAAAACAGCATCCTTTATCTAATGGACGTGTCTGTCTGGGACGCTGTTTTGTCCGGGACGCTGTTTTGTCCGGGACGCTGTTTCAGCAGCCAAACCGTAAGAGATAGAGAAAAAAGTTATTAAAGTTATATGTTTGGAATGGTCATGTCAGGTCAGGAACCGAATTTCAGTCACGTGACACTTCCGGTTTTCGAAAAATCACAAAAAGACCGTTTTTCAAATAGAACGCGTATTAAATAAAAACTGGTTCGGCCGCCAAACGTAGCTGCGACCCTCTGCGCCTTAAATCCTCGATCGGTTAGGCAACCACTTTGACACCTTCCAGGTCTGGGTGGTTGCCTAACCGATGGAGGTTTGAAGGCGCGTTAAATGAGACATTTGTCTCACTGGACTGCTAGTATCAGTGGCGTAACTATGGGGGGTGATATGGGTGTCGGAACACCCCCCAGAGGCTTCAGGAATAACTAAAATTCGTCTTAAATAAAAAATCTAAAATTACATTTTAGATATAATAATTGAATATCGATTATTACATTCGGAATTCGGACTCGACCATTTTTAAAATCCGATCTCAACGAACCTCCTTCGGACGTGATTGCTGAGTTCAAATTGCCAAAATGTACAAAATCTTCCATATAAGACAGCAATGGATGCGCTAGCTACGTGCACTAAGGACATGTTTCCAAGCATATTCAAGTTGCTGCAAATTCTTGCAACGATTCCTGTGTCAACTGCAACAGTTGAAAGATCATTCTCCACCTTAAATATAATTAAGACTTACCTCCGAAATACAACAGAGCAATATAGGCTGAATGGATTGGCAATGCTCTCCATTCACAGAGAACTGCAGGTGAACGTAGATGAAATTATAAACGAGTTAGCAAAAAAAAGCCAAGAGAACTTGAATTACTACTATAAGTTGTATTGCAATTGTAATGATTTTATTGGTTATAAATAAACAGTATAGTTACTTTCATTTCTAAAGGACTTGCAGTAGGCAGTGATTTAACTAATTTTCCCAAAATATCATTTAACATTTTCATAGGTTATAGAGTTATTGCAAGGACATGCATTATCTTCGAATTTTGTTTTGCAAGCAAGCTGTAATATAACTCTTTCTCGCGGTGTTATTACAATTAATATCAAACCCCAAAGTGTAAGTCAAAATGTAATAGCTCTCTATTGGAGCACTATTACATATCAAATTAAATATACCCTTTTTATAATCATCAAAAAGAAGCACTATCAGGTATAGCTCACTTATGTACTTATCCTACTTCTTAATGTAATGACTAGTAATTGACGTATCTCATAAACCAATTTGACATTTAAAATTATGTCATGCGATTATTTTTTTGAAACCTCGACTAGTCAGTTTTACAAGCAATGGAACTCATAAATCCCAGCTGAATGGGTTAATCTTCAACTAACAACTTTATCTTGCAGTTAAAGACTGAATTACTTTTAAAATATAATAACTATTTGACTTTATGAATCAAATACACGTTTCAGGTACTTCAGTTTGTTAATAGTACATTGAAGTTTGATCTGACATTACAAAATAAAATACACATTGGCAAAAACAATTTAATCGAATATTAAATATGTCCAAACTTGAGTTATATGAAAATTCTAAAAATTACCGAACTCCAAGAAGTAAATTTCAATAGAATTGTCGAAAAACGTCGAGTACTCGAATCACTATTAATTTTAGAAAAATAATTCTAAATTAATTTCTAAATACAATTACAATTATCTTAATGATTTGCCGCACCAAACTTGCTGTATAACTTCTTAATATTTCGTAAGAAATGGGCACTAACCTTCTGATTGTCTGTCTTGTACCTGAATGCTCTACCTTGGCTTCTAACTGGATAAATTCTAGTCAGAAAACACCTGCCTGGGTTGTTTCCGGCCAAATAAAAGCTCGTTGTAGCTCTTTGAAACCTCTATTATGTGGATAGACAGTTCAACAGCATACCATAACACTGGCTTTCACTGGTTTTACTGGCTTCGTAGTAATATACCACGTTAAATAGAATCAAATAGTCTTGAATTTTATATTTGTATCATATTTGTGACTTAAAGTCAAATTTGATCGTAGAGAATACTATATTGCTATTACGTATCAAATCATCAATTATTATTATGCTTCACAATTAATGGGAATTTAACCCTTAACGTGACTATTTCTCGTAGATTATCAATTCAAGTTATTTTAGTACTACTAAATATAAACAACCCTCTGTCTGGTTGCCCTTACAACCCCACTAGTTAAAACATACAACTGGTACATCACATGATATACATTAGATATCTGGATATTATTTAAATTAAATGCATCATTCGTACGGTATGCTGCATTACAAAGCTAAGTTATTATTTATTTAGCAAATAATTATTTCTGACTTCTTTTGGTTAATAAGCAAATAATAAGCAAAAAATAAATTCTTAAATTTAACTAGGTGGTCTATACTGCCAAGAAGTTAAATCAAGGCCTACCGCAAGTTCTGTAGAAATAAAATCAACTATACTTTATGGTAATACACTCATTTTTTAAAATTATTATTGTAAGGTTGATCACATGATCACTCTTCCAGAACACCCCCCAGAGCAAAATCTTAGTTACGCCACTGGCTAGTATAATTTAATATTTCAATTTTCTACAGCTATAGGCTGTGCCACAACCCTTTCTACAGTTGCACATTACAGAAATTGAGCAAGGGCTTTGTAATTGAATCCTGCAGTCATCACTGAAGTAGGCCCACTTTGGGTCTGTTTCCACCCCCAATTCTGAGGAAGTTTTCCAATCTCATACCATGGTTAAACTTGATTTGTCCTACATGCCTGATACCATGCAGCATCTCTCGTTAGTGACAAACTAGCAAGATTGAATTTACTTTTCCTAAATGACTTTGCAAAACATTGGTAACAATGATCATCTAAAGTTTTGGTTTTGTCATTCCTGCTATATAAACTGATAAGGAAACGCTCTGCCGCCTCCGCTATCTTCTCTCGACCTGCATTCTGCTTCTTGAAGACATCAATAATTTCTCTTCATTCTTCTAGATCTAGGTCGTACAGGATTTTATTTTTCCCTGATTGAAAAGAGAAGATGTGGAATTGCAGCCACAGGATGTGTGAAGAAACAGAATATTGTAGCTACACTTTCATACAGGAATGACTTGGCCGAGTACAATTTCGCAACAGTTTTGCCTCATTATGGTGATCGAAAGAAGCTATTTTCTAGCAGTGGCGCAAACCCCGCCAACAAAATCAGTAGATTAATGTCTTCGCCAATGATAACGGCATCAAAAGATCAAGCCATGGAAATAGCAGTGGTCATAATAAACATGTCGGCATATCCCACAGCATGCTGCACTGTAATGTCTGGTCTTCACTTTACGATGCTCTAGCAAAAAATCCATTGGACTTCGAGAAAAATGTTTCAAACAAAAGTTGTTGGAAATTATGTCATTGATGAGAATGATAATTTTGGTCGTATGACTAATAGGAACGTAGATATTCACTCGATATATGAAATTCAAAGACAAATGCATTAACAAGAAAAAAATATTCTTTTGTTATGTACAAATAAAGGTGTTTATATGGAAAGAGTTGGTATAAAATAATGAAAGAAAAATCAATTCCATTCTATACGAGGTGGTTCATAACGTATGGAGAAGACTGAAAGGTTGCTAGAGGGGACCAAAATAATAAACTTCTCACCAAAACCCAATAACATAAAAATAACTGCAATTTAAAGTTTTTGTAAATTAATGCCCACTTATTGAATACCGCTAGTATCAATGAGGAAAAATTAGAAACAATATCATTGTATTTCCGTTTCCGTCGAAAGATATTTCTTACAACACCTGATAATTTTCTATTAAGGTAGATTAATTTTAAATTGCCCAAACGCTTCTGGTCTTGCCTGTACCCAGATTATCCCACCTTGTTTTAATAAACGAGTTAAGTTATCTCTTTAGATTTTTCTAAAGACTGTTCGCCTAATAGCATCTCTTCATTTCTTATTAAAAGCACTTCCGTTCCAGTAGGAGCTCGCTACAAACAGTGTTCAAACAATAAATAAACTAAAAAAATGCCTAGAAATACTCAGTATTTATTATTCCATACATAGCTCAATTAACAGTATAATCCATTTAGGAAACTCCCGTGACATTTACAGTGTGAAATGCAAAATGTTGAGTGTACTTGATAAGTATGTACTAAGTACCTACTATTTCACCTAATTGTACGTAACGGTCCGTAGCGTCAAACTTGTAAGGTTATGACAAATTATTTGTTACTTTGCTAAACTTAAACATGAATCGTAGTTTTAATAAAACAAAGTAAAAACATAATTTATTAATACCTTTAGTAAGTAATCTTGTATTATATATTTTTTAATTATAAGAAGATAATTAATCAAAATGTACGTTCATAATTCAAATGTAAAGTAAAAAACAAAAACTTGAAATTTAAATTGAAAATGGCGCCAACATAAAATGCAAAAATTACTAACACCCTACTAGCGATTTTCATATTAACCAACTGATAGTGGCTTTTCTGTCACTGGAGTTTCCTGACTGTATTTTATTTACTTGGGCTTCATACGTTATACCATTAAATGCATTCTTAATGTTTTTTTAAAACTGTATTTGGTATAAAATGCTTTAATGGAATACAATACAAAAATACAAAATGATTTACTTCTTATGTACTAAACAACTGATCAATAATATGACGTGTTAGGAGATTTAAAAGCATTAAATGAGTTATAAAAACTAGAATTAGTGCGACTCCTATGACTAGTACTTGTAGACAATGGTGTTTCTGAATAAACTATAGGGAAGTGTTGCAATCTACCACTAGACCATCCTATACTCAAACAAGCACCGTGCTCAAAGTTGTTTTGAAATGCTATACACATTGGTGTTTCTTCTGGTGTTCCAGCTACCAAACATCTGTTAAAAAATTACATTAATTATTAACTAATTAATAGCATCTTCAAATAAATTTTTAAAAAATATTGTAATAAAGTAGTGATTTTATTTAGTACTAGCTTACCACATAGGTGGCCTTATACTAAGTAAAATAGTTTGTGGATTTATCAAATTGAATTATAAACTGTAAATCGTTTATCTAACTGGTACCAGCAATTTTTCAGGTAATTATAAAATTAAATTGTACTAACCCTGGATTAAGTTGTAAAACTGGATGTATCATGACTTTGAAAATAGCTACATAATTACTATCCTGGAAAAGCACTGCCAAATGATCCCCTTTTCGGTCCCAGGCCATGCTCTGTACAATTCCACCAACCATTAGCCCATCAATATCCATTTTTGTTAAATCGTATACAGGTGTTGCTTGGTTTGGAGTGTTTTTAGAATCAACTGCAAACACTAATTCAGACTGTATAAAAGACAACGCATACAAAAGCGGTTCTTCGGTGGTTGTAAAAAGTAACACCGTGCCACATGGCGACCAGCATGCACTTTGAATCCTGCCAGAGAGAAGATTCCACCGTTCTGCTTGCCATAAGTGGCATTCCCAAACCCTAATACAAAGATTAACAATTACCGTTTTGAACACGTATTTAATAGTACTAACCTAAAGATAAGTCCTGTAGTTGCACTGAACAATTTATTTCCAGCTGGTGACCATTTCAATAAACCATTTCCACAACCACCCGGTCTCTTTAGAGCACTAGTTTCGTTAAGTTCTACATTCCACACAAGGATGGTTGAATCACAAGCAGCAGCACTTGCTAATATATCACCTCGAATACTCCATTCTAAACTAACAACGGGTGAATGGTCAACTCGATGTAAAATAATTGCATTATTAATGGAAGGGCGGGTTACCTTAAATTTTTATAATAATTACTAAGGCTAAATATTTTTTTACTCACATACCACTGAGCTAGGATCAACAGTCCACACAAAAATTCCACTTTCACATCCCACTGCTATTTCTGAATTTGATAAAGGGCGCCATGCTAAGCACGTTATATTTTGTTGTTGCTTACATTTTAGCACTGGTACGAGAGTTGAATCACTAGAAAATATTCTAACACTATCATCAGAAGCTGCCACAGCAATTTTTGTATGATAACAATGCCAGGCTATGAAACGCACAGGGCTTTGAGACCAACACCTAGTTTGAGAAATGCTCTCGATTAAGCTCGTGCGGCTTTCATATGCGGCAGCGTTTAACTTCCTCCTTAAAGAATGTAATCCATCTAAAAGGCTAAGCGTCAAGGAAGCACCCTTTCTAATTAAAAATGGACCATTTTCAGAGGCAACGTGCAGCACTTCCGTAAAGCCTTGTTCATGGTATATTTGAATTAAACGTTTTAGCAGGGGTTCATCTACTGGAAGAAACAGCTCCCGTGCTTCATCTCCAGTGCTGAATGGATGGAGTAAATCTCGAGTGATATGAACTTTCGGATGATCATCTATCTGAATTAGAAAGGTAATGTTCAATTGTTTAAAACATAACCTTAATTTTACTTACAGATGTGGTAAATGCTGATACATTTGCATATTGACAATCCATTGAATGAATCCTGCCATCCACTTCGCATAAGGTGACTTCCCCATCATTTGGTGCTTGGAAAGAGGATAAATTCTTCATTATGAATAAAAATCGTAAATCAACTATTCCACAAAATTCAAATATGAATCTGACAGTGACAGCAACACCAACACCAACGAACTACGGGATACCACTACCAAAAAAACAAATTTACTGGTATTTTTCTATCCAGCATATTACTTTGGGTACATATACAGTGTGTTTCACTGACTGTTGTAAAGATTTTCTAGCATAGCGTTTCAATGTTTTTTAAACTGTGACTATAATAAAAATCTTAATTAATCAGCGTGAATTCAAGATATACTTTAACATCGCAAATTGTGTCGAAAATTATGTAAAATTTATTTCAAAAATTGCAGAAATAACCATTTTCACTTAGAAATAGTTTTAAAAATTTAGATAAAAAACGTAAATGAAATGAAAAAGTATCACTGTGAATTTTCAATCTACAGTAAGTAATTAATATAATCATCGGCAAATTTTTAAGCAATTATTGGAAAAACGATATATCAACATGAATCTGAAAAACAAGCGGGTTTTCGATCAGCCGGAAGAAGCAAACTGGAACGATACCAAACATGAGAATTAAAGAAATAATGCAAACGGAACGTACCATTGTGGATAGTATAAAGACGAAACAGCTAGTATGGTTGGGCCACGTCCAGCGAATGTCAGAAAAAAAATTACCTAGGAAGATAATGTTCTGAAAACCACCAGGCAAGACCCTAAGTTGCAGATATGGAATAGACAGAGAAATGGGGGATTAGAAGAAGGATACCTGACACAGGCTTCTCACAACATATTCTGAACTAGATACTCCACTCTGTGTAAATACAACTATATCACAAAGGCAAAGTAACTTACAGACTCCCCTTACTTGAAGTAATCATAAAAGCTCCTGGATGGAAGACATGGGTTGTTGTATCTTGGTGATGTACACCAATGTACCATCGGTACTGTAAGTCTATGTCAAATTCGAGGTTAGCAGGTCAGGTTTTGTGTCAGTTTGTGTCAAAACATAATCTGATAACTTCGAATTTGACATAGACTTACAGTGCCACCAACATATTATTCATACGTTGTATAACCAACCTAAAACTAGCTGTACCAGTTTTCTATGTAACCGATGGTACCTACTTCTATTGCCCAAGAATAATCATAAAATTCATGGAAATCATGAAAAATTACAAGTTTAACAGAGATTATGGCTATCAACCAAGAAGTAGGTATATGAAAATTAATTTTCTAATATCCAAAGAGATACAAGATCAAAAATGAGATTGCTAAGGCTGTAATAATTCACAAGCTTGAGTGGGTTTTGTCAGAGCTAATTTGATAGGTCGTAACTGTCAGCCTGACGAATGAACCATGTTGTCTTCGTTTAAAAATGTTTGTTTATTATTATAAAGATTCTGGGAAAAACATGGTAATACAGGCTACTTTACAAACTAAATTGGCATGTGGTACTCTTACAATAATAATTGTCAATGTCTGTGTATTAATTGGTACGTGGTAATGAATTATATAATACATCTTTTATTTTCAATTTTTTAGCTATAATCGCATTTGTATCAAAACACGAAATGTGCAAATTATCCGAAGAAAGTAAGAATAATGACAGTACTAGGCGGATCTATAGAAGAGCAGAATATAACCCTCAGACAATTGCTGAACACCCATGGATATTAGCTTTCATAGTTTTACCCGATTGTCGTCTAATTGGAGGAGGAACAATAATTTCAAAATACTGGGCCTTAACAACTGCGGCTTGTGTGCACAATATTTCGTTTGTAAATATTAAATGTTTAATTAAATTCAGAAACTACTACACCAAGCGTCGGATTATATAGTACCTAATCCTACATTCTACTTATTTCAGTACCCGATGTCCAAAACAGCTTTTAGAGGAGGAAGCTCATTTTGGAATAAAAATGGATTTCATCATTTTGTGTCTAAACTTATCAGCCATGAAAAATTTAATCTGCAAACTTTGGATTACGACATTGCGCTTGCTCAAGTTGCTCGACCATTCGTATACACAAATGAAGAGCCAATTTCAGTAGCAGGACACAATTTCAAAGTTAGTATTGAAGCTCTAAAGCGTGATATTTATTAATTTGGACGATACTTTAAAGTTACCAGAGGACAATTTTGCAAAAATTGTGGGATGGACCCACCAAGAAAACGAGAAAAATGGACCCTATTTATTATCGAATAATGTTAAACTAGTCAACCATAATGACTGCACTGAAACCCTAAAAAGGTATAAAAACGTTAAACTGTATCAAATACATCAGCTATAAATATTTTTTAGAATGAAAAATAAAATTAAGGCCCCAGCATCGATTTGCACCTATAATATTGCAAATGACCACTATTCCTGTACTTTTGCTTCTGGTAGTGCTTTGATCACCAACAAAAGCATCATAGGCACGTTTAAAACCTGTAACAAATACTATGTTATTGTAAATATTGTTTTAGGAGTAGTCTCGTGGGGAGCAAAGTGTGATGAAAGTCGCTGGCCTGGTGTTCATGTGCACATTGAAAAAATAGTTAAGTGGCTGCAAGAAATAAAAAAGAAAGAACATATAGCTATGAGAATTAATTAAGCTTATGAATTTGCATTGTGTAGTTTTGGAAATATATAGTACATCAAGTTGCATACATTAATTATTTGTGTACCCTAAATAAAAAATGCACTTTGTTCTTAAATTATCCCACCAGTGTTTGACGTGCTATGTTTAAAAACTTCGTGAATCAGCAATTGAGTAAAGACTATCAAGGGTAATATCAGCGTACATACATCAAACAAGTCGAGACACTCATACCAAATGTTGAAACCCGTCTAGAGTGCCTGGGACAGTGCCTTGGAGGGTAATTCTAAGCTTGACTATCAGATGGCAGCACAAAGTTCTACCAATTTACTACCAATTACAGTGGCTATATAAGGACAGTGTGGTCAATTTTGGTCATGTTTCTGATTGGTTGATTTAAAATCGGCCATTAAGAGTCGTTTTACGAAATCACACATAGTCACACAAAATTGCTTCTAAGTCCTTTATTATTGAAAGTAGCCCCAACATGAAGTGGAATGAAATAATCACCATAAAACTCTACAGTGTTCCGTCTAAGCGAATGCCAAATTTTCGTTTGCATAAGTAAATGTCAACGAGTTAAAGTAAAATACTTTTTGCGAAAACTGCGCATTAGCCCAAATCAAAAGCTATAATATACTATATAAATGTCTTAATGACACAGATTATTGCATCAAGTTAAAGACATAACACTGAATATTATATTCCTCTAAATTAACTGGTGGTATAAATAGAACGGTTTGATCATGAATATCCAAAAAATCAGTTTTTGTTGAGCTTTTGCACGTAGTCTCTGTGTCGACCAATGCAAAATGTTGTAAATTCTCGTTTTTTATGTACAAAAACACAATAAAAAAGATAACAAAGGGCACATGGACCTATATTCCGATATTAGGTTGCACTTTAACGAGGATTTTTAATCGCTGGCAGCGATTCTTTACGTTTCACGTCGTCTCTTGCCGTTTCATTCTGTTTAAGTAATATTATTGACATTATTGTAAAATTAATGTTACACTGCACATTTGACCACCTCACATTGCGCACATTTTCTCGATCGTGGGTATACACCGATCTGTAAAGCATCGCGGAACTTCACATATGTCCAGTCCGTATAAAATGACGTTTATGTCATAATTTAGCAGGGTGACGTTTGTCTTACAATTTAGCAGGCCTTGCACAGCACAATACTTAAGGGCGTGGCTGGTTGTTGTGGAGACGACTCTTAATGGCTGCCTTTTTTAAAATTGACCACACTGTCCTTATATAGCCACTGTACTACCAATTACAGTGCCTTTATATAGACAGTGGCGACAATGGGATGTCCTATTTTTGATTGGCTCCCTAGATCACGTGGTTTTAGCCGCCATGATTAGGCTAAATCACCTGTGATTCGTGTTATACTTTTGGCAGTACTGA
>CALNHX010012798.1:0-22356 GCA_940337035.1 Agriotes lineatus
AAATAGAAATAATCTTTTAGTCATCACAAAAAAAAGGGTTTATCTATTTAAAATAAACTATCATTGTATTCTTTTGAATTTAGTATATCTAGCAATAAACATAGCTTGTCTTTTTGTATATAAAGTTTAGGATATAAATCACACAAATAAACTTTTTCTACTAGCTTGTTATAACACAAATATATTTAAACCTATAACTTAAGCATAAATCTTACCTTAAATCATTAAAGTAATGCTAAACAATATGAAAAAAATTTCAGTTAGAGAATGACTAAGATTCTGATAACTTTAAATATATTTTTTTATTAAAACCCTAAATCAGTTACTATTTTAGTATAGCAACTATTACTTAAGCCTATAGAATGAATATATATATTAATACTAAAAAGCTATAAAATTTTTGTTTAAATTATAAGAAAAGCCATTGATTTTTTAATCTAATCTCTCAATTTACAATAAAAAAATTAACAAAAATCTAGTGACTAAGTAAACTTAAAACTTGTTAAGAATAAAAAAAAATTGGAAAAAAGAGGATCTAGTAGAAAATACTACAACATGAAAAAATTAATATAGTATCATATTTAGTTTGTTTAAAAAAATTATACTTTTTAGCATATTCTTACTTTTTTTTTTTATATAAATATTATCTTTGTTGAAATTTAAAATTTAATGCAAAATTTAATTTTAGAAATTTAGTTAACAAGACAATAAACAAATTTGTAAATTAGCTGATTTTTAATGTTTTTACCTTAATTAGGCATTGTAATGTAATTATATTTATATAGCTAGTAGAAAAGCTTACAAATTTGTATATAGTTACTTGTTATATTCTTTGTAAAAAAATAATCAGAATTTATAAAGTTTTATACCATAAAATTAAAATTTTCTTAGCTATAATTTAGACTATAATTAAATATAAAGATTTCAATATATTAGTTAAAAAAATAAATAGATTTTATTAATGCTGAAATATTCTTTTAATATTTTGATTTATAAATGAGATAATATTTATTTGTGTACTTTGGTTCAAAATTTAAAATATAAATTCATAAAAAATCTTAACATTGTAATATATGTTAAGCAATAATAAATTTCTATATAAATTTTTAATTTTATTAAATTTAGTATACTTTCATTTAAAGTAAAAAGAAAAGTATCTTATACTGAAACACTATAGCATAAGAAGCTTACTAGATATATCAGGTACAAACAATTTCTTTAAATTGTAAATACTTTTCTATAAAAAATAAAAAATTACAAAAAGTGTTGACTTGTTTAAATATAAAAAATACTCAATAAAGAAAATAAAATAGATCTTTGCAATTAATTTTTAATAAAGAAAAATTACAATTATTTTAATAATTGCTTACTTAATTATTTTAGATCTAATCTTAAAGTTTTATATAGTTAAAATATTTAATAATTTTTTTTAGTAATTACAAAAAAATTAACAAATTTTCTTTCTGTTTAATGTAATAAGTAATTTTGTAACATTATTCTTTATTTTATTAAAACTCAGATATAGATAATTAAAAATGCATTTAAGTAAGAGTACTGCCAGAATATGAATTCTAGATATATATAGTTTAAATTTGCTATAAAAATTTATACTCAATTATGCTAATTTAAACTCTTTTTAAAAATTGTATAAGCGTTTTGCTTTGATAAAAAATTTATTTAATAACTTATTACTTCATTTGCAAAGAAACTTGAAAAAGACAATAGACAATTTGGTTTTTACAAATTTAATTTTTTTTAAATTAATCAAAACATTAAGTAAATGCAAAGCAATTGAAAGATGATTGCTTAATAAATAAATTATTATAATTTAGCTAAAAGGAAAAAAAAATGCTTAAGTTGTTTTGTTACCAAACTCAATTTATTTTTGTGTTTAAATTATGTTTATGATTCTAAGTCACAAAGATTGTTAGTTTTCTATACTGCAATCAGCCTGAGTTTAAGATTCTTAAATTTTTATATTTCTTAGTTTGCTGCTATAAATAAAAAAGAAGTATAAGAAAATTAATTAAAATGTATACATCTATTACAATTAGGTAAAACATCAGCAACACTTTATTATAAAAATTATGAAAATATAGTAAAATATACATATTATATCATTTATAATATTAAATATTATCTTTTTGGTAGCTTTAGAATACAAATTTAAAAATTAAACAACAAAAACCTGTTTAAAAATTTGACAAAGATTGTTAAAGATTATAAAATTAAAGGGCTATTTTACAGTTTATAGATTATTTTAATATTTTATTATAAAAAAGACATACTAACAAATCTTTAGTCTAATCATTAGGTTGTTTACTAACTATTTAATGTTTTTTTAAAATACATTATTAATTTAGGAATGTATGTAAAATTTATGTTTGGAACAAAGAAAGCACACTAATTATATAGATTAGCATTTTTACTTTATAGTTTGATACTAATATATTTGCTTTCTTATAAATACTCTTTTTTGTCATTTTATAAATTATATTTATTTGATTTAAATTGAAATTTTACATAAAGAGCATATTTAGTAAAGCTGCTTGGTAATGCAATAAGATGTTATAATAGTTTGGCTAGTTTTAGCATTAATTTAGTTTTTATTTTTATAAATTCAAAAAGTCATTGTCATTAGATTAATCATTGTAATAATTGTTTTATAGTAATTGAAGATTTTTAGCTCTAGGGGAACCAGCGCTATACAATAACTTTTTTTGTTTAATAAATTTTTTCTAAGGATTTAAAAGCTTAGAACTGATTATTAGTAAAATTTACATATATTAAATTTTATTTTGCCATCAGAAGCTAGGATTTTTTAAACTGCCACCTTATAAACCTATATTTTAGCTACTTAAATGTTTTATTTTAACTTTACAAAACAGTTCTATGATCTTATTGTTTCATTACATATGACAATTTGTTATAGATCTAGCAAAAAAAAATAGGCCAATTTTTTAACAACTAAATTATTTTAGCCCGAGCCTACAGATAAGTGTGTCTTAATGTTTCACATAAAAACCATTTCTAACTTTATATATATAAGATGACATCAATGCCACACTTAACAAAAAAAAAATTATTATCTTATTTTTACTATAAAATACAACAACTAAATTATAAAAACATATTTCATCAGTTTTTCTGTTTTTAATCTTTACAAAAAACTCTCTCAATTAAATAATCTTTACTATTATTCAATAATTTAACAAAAACATTAGTTTTCTATACAAATAATGCAAAAAAAAACAAGAAAGCTTGACTTCTGTTTTAAACTTATATTTGTCTTTTTTTTTTGTAAAGTTTTGTTAACTAGCTATCTTTTCTATGTAAAAGACAGCACTTTTTCATATTATACCGAAAGCATTAGTAAAAAACTAGTCTATAAGTATAAAAAAAAAAATTTAAAAAATATTTTAAACTTATTAACCTCTCATAATTTTATTTATATACCAAATAAGCTTTTAAAAAGTAAAGAAAATGCTTAGTATAGATGATAAATACAATTTATACCTAAATTTGACTTAACAACTAAGAAAATTACTGCAATAACCATTTGTTTATAGTGTATAATATCTTTGTGCATATTTCTAAATTTAAAGCAAAAACTATTAAAAATCTGACACTTTTTGTAGATTTACTATAAACTTCTGTTATGCAATTTATCAATTAGTCTAATTTAGTATACTATATACTATATGATAAAAAAACCCATATAAAATTAAAAATTGAACCCTAGTAACTAAATTTATATTAATTTTTGTGTTATTTAACTTTTTGCCAATTTTTAGTTTGATTAAAATAATGCTTTCAATTAATAAAAAAAATTTAAAACTTTACTACATAAATTAAACAATTTTAAAAACAATTTATACCTTATAAATTTTCAATATTAATACAACATAGCTTATTATAGCTAGTGGTAACAACTCATTAAATAATTTATATGTCATTATAGTTTTAATATAATAAAACAGCATAAGACATAAATTTAAGATTGACTAATATTATAAACAAATTGTAATCTAAATTTTAAAAAAATAAATAAATTTAGAAGTTTAATGTCTAATTATAAACAACTGCTAAACTTAGCTATAGTGTACCCTAGACATATAAGTTATTACGCTGACTAAACTAGGGTAATAATTTTATCAGCAAGACATAAGATATATCCTTTATAAACAGTAAAAATTATGTATTTTTATTGGACTAAGCAGAAATTTTCTGAAGAATCAAGTTTTTCCTTATATTTTTTTTTTGTCACAAGAACCAAAAAAAACATAATTATAATTTTTACAATTTATAATTATATATACATTTTTTTATTGTATGGTAATATAGTGTAGATAAAATCTTTTGAAGTATCAAAAAAAACACTGTTTGTAGTTTAGTTTAATAGTCCTTTAATATAACTTTGCTTTTATGAGTACAAAAGTAACTTTAAACGCAAAAGCTAAAAAAACAGCACAACCCTTATGATAATAAAGACTTATGATTATACAATAAAGACAAATATTTATATTTTTTACATTTTTTAAATTTATTTTTATAAAAGGAGAGCTTTGCCATAAATTACATTCTCCTAGTTATAATAATAATCAAAACACAAAACTATTAAATTTATATAAAAATTTACAAAGCATAGAATATATTTTCAAAGTTGAATCTAATCTGTAGCAATAATAAAAATTTAAAGCTTTTTTTATTTATAATTTGCATACCCCTGTTATTTAACCTTTTTTATTTTTTTGTTTTGACTTAATAAGACTAGCTATAAATTTGATTTTTTCAAATATTTTAAATATACTCTTATTATTTTTAAATTATTTAAGTTTTAATAATTAATTTTATACCTTGAATAAAGGTATACAAGTTATTAAAGTTTAATGTCTATAATTTATACTTTTTCATTTAAGTTTATAATCATTTAAAGTTTCATTAAATATCTTAATTAATATAATATATAAATAGTGATACAACATAGCATAATATTAAAGTTTTTAGCACTGTTTAGTTTAATTTTTAAAACATGTTGTAATGTAATATTACTTAGAAAACTAATTAATAATTTTTAGACTATTTTATTAATATATTATTTTCATTTTTTTATATAATGTTTATTAATTGTAAATAGAAGCTTACCATTTAATAAGCTTTCTTTAATCAATCATAACAATTCTTATACAAATAAGATTATACATTATTTTAACAACAGCTTCAACTAATTACTATCATACCTATATAAATAACTAAAGCTAATTGCTTAATTATTTGAAATCTTTATAAAAATATAAAAAAATTTATTATGAGTTTGATATACAAATAGAAATTAAGATGATTTTACTCTTTACTTAATGAGACAAAGATAAAAAAGTTTATATAAGTCTTCCTAAACCTAGCAATTATTAAAAATTTAAATAAATTTTCTAGTAGTTTCTTATCTATGTTTATATCAGACAGTAGTCAGCACTTTTATAAAGGTTATAATTGTATAAGAAGTTTCATATTTTACTAAATTTGCAAGTTTTTTAAATTAATTAACTAAAATAAATAGACAAATTAGAAAAAGTTTTTATAATTATTTGATCAAGAATCTTTTTTATTTTTTCACTTTTTAAAAACTTAAAATCCTTAAAATGATAACCTAAACTAACTTTCTTTTAATTATAAAAAAATCTATATAAAGACTTTTTGCCTTGCAAATGATAACAATTTTCTAAAATTATAAGAATTTTTTTAACTTATATGGATTTATCACTACTGATTTTTTTAATTTTAGGTTAATACTTCCTGTCTTTTTCCTTCACAGATGACTAGAAAACTCAATATTTTGCTACTACTCTTATGTAAGTGTCTTAAGCTTATTTTTTATAAAAACATCATAAGAAATAAAATTTTAGAAAAAACTAGAAAAAAATAATATGTTCTTAAATATGATTGTAAAATGATTAAGATTTTATAAAGTTTTTGTATTTGTAAAATAAATAATATTTTTTTCAAGTTATATTTAGAATGTTAATTTATAAATTTTCAACTAAGCTTGAGCTATATATAAAGTAATCTATAATTATAGTTTCTTTTCTAGTTTGCTTAAAAAATAGGTTTTGAACCATTTTTTTGCAAATGCTTATAAGAAATCCTAACAATTTTAAACTCAAAGTATGTACATTTGTAAATTTAATTGATTAATTAGAATTATAAACAACTAAAATTATTAATTTAATAATAGATTAGATTTTTCAGCTAATGCAATATAATATGATAAGGTGATACAGTAAAATTATTTAACTATATCATAGAATTTTTTTAAATCTTATCTTGGTTAATAATTAAGCTATATAGTACTTTTTTTAATTATAAATCACAGATGCAATAATCTTTTTTCGCATTATAACTATTGTAGTTTTATAAGTTAATTATAAATTATCTGTTTGTAAATAGTTAAAAAAAATTAGAGAAAATAAGTTAAATTAGACTTATTAGCTAAATCTATCTGCACAATAAAAACGATTTCTTATGCTGAACAACCTTTTTAGCTTATTTCTGAGATCTTATGTGTATGCTATTATAAAAATTTTAGCTGTATTAGATAACAAAGTTTGAATACAGAGTAAGCCTTAGCAACATTTCAAGCAATTTTAGACCTAAGCAAAGCTATATTTAGAGAAAAAAATACTGTCTATTTAGGTCATAAGTGCCAGCACCAACCTTCCTTAATTTAAGTTGGTACCACAACACCTTTATGAAGTACCACTTAATAAAAACAAAATTTAATTTCTAGCTTATAAATTTTTTCAAGAAAAAAAAATTTATACTATATTTTGAATAAGTTTAAACAGATAAAATTAAGTAACACATTAGGGTAGCTAAATTTATAGTAATTAAATATTAAATCTATTTCTAATTATTATAAGTAGTATTAGATTAGCTTCTAATTTCTTTGCCATAAATAGCTCAATATTTAAATAACTGTTTTAAGTTGTTCCTTTTTATGTTAAGTGATATAGTTCAGGTATTCATCTGATAGATTTCATGCTTTACAGCTTTTTAAGTACACTAGAGCACTTATTAACATTAAATTTTTATCATATTTTTAATGTAATTAGATTATCTATTTTAACTCTAATTTAGAATGATCATATCTTTATCAATAGCAATTAAGTCTAAAACTTATAAATGTTTAAAAGTTATTTGCGGATCTAATACAAAAGCTATGTAAATTTGTAAAGGTAATATATATATATAAAAGTACTATATAAATTGCAAGAACTTAGATATAAAAAAAAATAAAACTTAGTACTTAATTACTTACCAATAGTATAGACCTATAATATGCTATCATATTATTTTACTAGTATACTCTACTTTTATTTTAATTTTACTATAATTTACTTATCAAATTACCTAATTGCTCATTTGAGGTCAGATTATTTAATAACTTATAAAAATATTTCTAATTTGTATATATACATACTCTATAATTTATCTCTCTGCTTTCTAGACCCAAATTTTTATTTTAGCTACCTTAATATTATTAATAACAAATAGCTTTTAAGGGTACTATAGACTAATTACATATAAAAACTATATAGAAATTTATAATTTGTAGATAATTTTATATAATATTCTGTGATCTACTAATATAAAATGCAGATAAATATATACAATATTATCATGCAAATTTATAAACTAAAGGTCCACACTATATGACTATATTAAACAAATTTTTCATGCACAATGCACTTTACTAACTTTTTGTCTCAATTTAAGTAACTAATTTTATAACTTTTCAAACACTTTTTATAATATGGTTAAGTTACACTTAAATAAAACATCATTTAATGTTATCTAAAGTATTAAAATTATTGATAAAATATATTAGCAATGCTAAAGTAGAATTTTAATTAGTTCTATATAAATGATTGGTACCTTATCTGCAGTAAATACTTCAAGCTTGTGCAGCATTTTATGCTAGAGCAACCTGGGGCACAATAGGTTCTTTATGTATATCACATAAATTTATAAATTTAAGCCTAAAATATTAACATCTATGTATAGACTTAACATGTCTTTTATTGTTTTAATCTTATGCTTACTAGTATAAAGTTCTTAGGGCAGGAAAAAAATACTTTAAATATAAAGTAGTTTACTAAACTAGAAAAGCAACCCTTATATTGGCATTGTTTCCTAGGGAAACATGTTATCTATAAAGTATAAAATAAAAATTACTTTAGTAAAATTTGAAAAAAGCTTTTATTTAAGCCATCTAAAAGTTGATCTTTGCATACCTAAATTTTACAATTATTTTTTTGTAATCTTTGCTATATTTGAATAATATTTAATTTTAAGTTTTCTAATTACTATTAAAAAACAAAAAGTCCAGTTAATGCTAAGTTAAGAGCAGGTGACACAGCTTTTCATCCATTCCACAATCTTTATTAGCCTAATATGCCACCAGAAAAGCACTCTTATATTTTTTTAATTTAATTTTTTGTATGCCTTTAACTATATAGTGCATTTTCCTTATTAAATATATGAAAAGTAAAAAGATAACTTAAATTTTTTTATTTTAATTAACATTTTATATAAGTATTATCTAGGGTAAGTAAACTGTATAATTGTTTAACTAACATCCCTACCACTTTTTATTTTAGCTAAAATACCATTTACTATTATAACAAATTTATATATGTTAAATCAACATCTTTTAATAAAGATGACTATATAAAAATAACTGTTATAATTAGGTGTATGCTGTAAATCTAAATTTATACATAAAAATCTATTTGTTAACATATATAATTTGTTACTGCTATCTTTTATCTTTAATCTTACTTCAATTTTTAACTTTGACTTTACAAAATCTAACTTTTATTTACTAAAAAAAGTTTTTAATCTCTTTTAAACAAGAAGCTTATGTAAACACATACATTACCCGGTATTGTTTTAAGTCTTAAGTCAAAAAATTTAATTTTTTACTTTAGGCAATTGTAATTTATAGTAATATTTTCTTAATCTTTTTCTAATTCTTTTAAAAAATGCTGGTCTCAGCAACTTATAAAAATGCTTTTTTTAATTTTCCTTAGTTATTTAATAAGGAAAAGTGCTCTCTTTTTGCAACATTTTTTAGAATTACACAATAATTAATACATAAACAACTTAACATTATAAACTTAGCCAAAATATTTTTAAGTACCTCTATAGTATATAATGGCCTAGACCAAATATGGGCTTATAATAAGCTGTTTATAACACTATGTGCCCTATAACTCCACCATGTATAGATTAAAAATATAAATTACTTTTAAGTATGCTTGTTTAAGCTATTTTGTAAGTACTTTAAATCTTCTAGAGTGAAATTTTTTAGGGCTATCATGATAAAATCTCAATGTATACTGCTAAACATTTAGGCAGCAAAAACAAAAACCATTTGTATATTATATGCTATAACTGCTTAAAAGTGATTATCCTTATGTAAAAACTTTTGCTAAAATTTTTGATTTAAAAAAACTAATAATAAATTTACCCTGTATTAAAACTTTAGCTTTTACGCCTCTAAATAGGTTCTAAATTTAAAAAACATTAATTTTTATAGTCAACTATTTTATACATAAGTATATATTATAGAAAGTTGTCTATGTTTAAAAAATTAATTCATATATCTATTATGTTTATTTTTTTAGCATCTAATTAATAAATTAATAAGCTAATTGAAGTGTATTAAAAAAGTTAATCTTATATAGTAAAAAAAATAATTATATTGACTGCAGGGGCCATCTGAAGTTTGTATCTTACTTTAGTTTTATAAATCACCTAATTTATGTAAAAAATACTTTTATAAATATATAGTATATAAAGATAATTTGCTTAATCTTTTTAGAAAATTTTAAAATTACTTTTTTCTATAACAAATTTTAGTAAAAATATATAGAGTATTTATTCAATTGTACTTAAAGATTTTACTTTATATATACCTTTGTAATCTATACTTTATTTTAAATTTTTTTAAAATAGTCTTTTTTTATTTATTACCTTTTAAATTTCATATAATTAATAACACAATCTTTTTATTCAAGATGTAAATAAAGAGATTAAACGGGGTAATAACCAGTTTATTTATAATTAGTATCTATTTAAATAATAAAAATTAAAAATCTTTTGTGTGTTTTTTGGCTTAAACCTTACTTTTTCATTAATAGCCAATTCTTCTTCTCATTTATAAATTTTTTGAAAGAAATTTTTTACTTCTGGGTTATTATACTTTAATCTGTGAGTCTAGTTTAACAACTACCTTCCAGACTTTTCTAAATTGTACTAAAAATAAAGTTTTTTATTACAAAATTGGCAAAAAGTCCACTATAACTCTCTGAACTGCTTTTTTTATAGATTCAAAGATACGGCACAGTCCTTGCTGAAAGAACTTATAGCTAAATATATAACAATTTTATATTTAAAATTGGTCAATAACCTTTATTACTACATGCAGCCTTATTTTTGATTTCACTTCTTATTTGTGTCTACAATGAGGTTTATTTCTTACCCTCTATGTATGTTGATGATTTACTGTGGAACTTGCCTTCATCTTTAGGAGGTCTTTAAAAGGAGAGGTGTTAATTTATAGACTCTTTTTCTAAGTTTATACATATATATAAAATTAACATCCCTCTTTGTGTTACTAATGCTTATTATGTTATCTCCTATATATAATTTGTAAATTATGTAAACTGGTGAAATTTTTTAAACTTTGTCCCCTGTATAAGTAAGACTGCCTGAATTTCCAGCTGCTTTTATTGTTTTCTCATCAAATTTAAAGCTTAAGTTTCTTTAAAAATTTTAACAAAAAAAAGCTCTCAATTTTAAAGTAGTTTTTTATTTCTTATATTTCTTATGTTTTTAAATCTACTTAATCATTGATCTCTAACTTTTATCTACACTTAAATTTGAATTTTTATTTTATAAATCCATATAAGAAAGTTTTTATGTCATTATTTAGTTTGGCTTTTCTTTAGTAAAAGCTACTTTACTTTTCCTCCTCTTTTTATTTATATAAATATAACATTATATTGCTCTGTGTTTTTTATAAATTCATAGAGTGCCTAATTATTAAATAAACAAGTATTTTTAGCACTAATGCATATTTTATAGCATGTATAAATAATTACAAAAAAACTAGTTGTAAAACAGCACTTAATAGAAAAAACAACTAAATTCTTTTTGGCAATATAGGTTGCTAGCTAAGTTTAGATGGCAAAATTAAAAAATTGTTATAATTTTAGTGCAAATCTTATTGTGAACTTTTAAAAAGTATCTAAGATTCTAAGTATTTTACTAAACATCTTTATATAATAAGTTTTAAAGACTTTTCTACAATATAACTAAATGTCATTAAAAGATATGCTTTGACTAAAAAAAACTTTTGCGTTTGTTTTATTATCTTTAAAGTATTTAGTTTTTTATATTATTAAACATAATTACTATATTAAAAGTCCATCTTGTTTTATATTGTCACCAAGACTATTGTTTGTTACATTTACAATTTATATTTTAAAAATCTTGCTAAAAATTAAATATAAATAATAAAATATCATTAGATTTAAAATTTTACTTTATAAACCTTTATCTAAAAAAATATACTTATAGTACTACTTTCTAAAATCTTATGGCTTATAAGATTTATGTAATTACATCTAGGTCTATAGTAAGAATAAAGCTATAGACTAAGTTTAGTGCTACAGCCATAATTGGATTTAAAAGTGCTCATGTAACATACTCCTTATATTAGGCTTTATAGTTGTGGCTATGCTTCTTACTATAGCTGTTTCTAGCCTTCTTAGCTTTCATCTTAATATATTCTGAAATAAACATATATCTTTTTTAAATTTTAAGGATAAAAGCAGTAACATAAATTTCTTTTATTTTATATAAGTCTCTATAGTCTAATACATACCTTAGTCATGTTTTGATACCTTATAAAAATATATAGAGTTTTATTAACATACAAGTACATTTGATAGATTATAATATTTAGTAGACTGGAAATACTACAGAAATAAATTTGAACTAAATAGATCCAAAAAGAAAAAAAAACTTAGCTTAAAAATTTGACTAAAATTGAGTAAAACAATTTTTAACTTAAAAACACATTTTTATCCTCTTTCCTATGGAACTGTGGTACAGCTTTTTTAAGTGATACTTTATTGCTTGAGTTATGGCATGTTAATCACAAAAAATATAATAATTTTAAAATAATCTAATCTATGCCTTTCTACCTTTTAAGAAGTTTAACCTTTTCAAAATAAGTTTCTAATAGTATTGAAAAAAATTATCAGATCTGCTAAGTCTTCAAGAGGATTATAGTTTATAAAATTTTAAATTGTTTTTAAAAGTTTTTTTATACTGGAAAAAAGAGATATTATAACTTAATCTAATTTAATGACTAGCACTTTTATCTCAATATTTTAGTATAATTTTTTGATCTAGCTGGCAAGAAATACAATTAACTTCAAAACAAATAAAAACCATCTCATAAAGTTCTAGATATTTTAAGCTTTTAAAACTTAAAGTTTAATTTAAAATTTTAATAACATTTACTTACCAAATATAAAACTTTTTTATCATCAATTTGTTCTTTTTTTATTTTATTTCATAACTAGCTATAACTTTATTATCACACTTAAATTTTTTATTATAAACGTCTCTCTGTCTCCTCAATACCCTCGTATGCCATTTTAATTCTTTTTATAAAAAAATATAGCTTAACTTAGTACATAATTTTAGAACTATAAAAAAATTAAGAATAAAGAAAACTACTATAATATTTTAATTAAACTATCAATTTATAAAATTAAAGTATAAGACTATATATATAACTTATAAAAATTTTAGAAATTTTTAAATTAATTGATTCAGTGTGCAGACTATAGTCCAAGAAGAGATGCCTTTTTGAATTAGAAACATATCTTTTGAAAATCATTGAAAAATACTTTTTTCTTAAAAGTTGCTTTATAAAAACCTCTGTTCTTTCAGGTCTTATACCTCTTTAAAGAATCTTTTCTTCTGTCAGATAAAAAAATTGTAAAAAAAAAAACTTTTTGGGCTAGTCACATAAATTATAAAAAAAATCTGTCTTGTTTGATATACTAGTTGCCACTTAATTTGGCTTTTATTAACAAAGCTTAAGATCTTATGCTTTATATAGTCACTAGCTCCTTAGTACTAATAAAGATTGATTATATTGAAAAGCTTTATATTAGCATTATACATCAACATTGTAACTTAAAATGGTTTGCGCTATTAAATTATTACTCTATGCTTTACCTTTGTCATCCATTATAAGTATACTATACTTTAAAAAATAAAAAACCTAAATTCTTTACCTCACTTCTCTAATAATCAGGTATATTTTTATATCTTTATTATGTTTTAAATTCACCTCTTATTTCTAGTATGTAAATTTAGTATCATTACTTTATAGTTTTGCCCCTTGATTGTATCTATATATAATAAATAATGGTCAATACATTATATTCTTTACTATCTCAGGTTCCTACATCATTAAAAGTAAAGCTTGTGATTACGTGAAAAATTCATTATATCTAATCATATAGATAATTATAATTTTTATTAATTTTCAGTGTCTATGTACTTTTCAATTACTAATATATAAGATTTTTTATATTTTTATTCTCTTCAATTTATTACTTTTTGTAAGAAACATTTATATTACTAAAATTTTAAAAAAAAACCTTTAGTATTTAGTTAATAGATAAAAATGTTTGTTTATTCTTTTCCTTGTCATAAAATACCTTAAGGACAACTGTTTTATAGTAATTTTTTTGGCTTTTTTTTAGGTTTAGTTTTTTTTTAATATTATCTTAACTAATTTTTTCTGGTTTGCCAATTAAAAAATTATAATAAAATCATACTACCTTACCTAGACTGTACATGAATTTGCTTTTTTAAGCCAACTTAATTATTTTGAACATAGCTTTTGGTCTGTAGTTTTTAAATCAATAATATGAAATTAAATTGGTTGCAGATAGCACAGCTCTACAAACAAAATATAAATTAAGTAGCCAAGCTAAGCCAAAATTATCTTTCTGGTTTTTTAAATAATTACAATCCTAAATGGCGCAATTTAATATGGTGATTTAGATTTTTGGTATAGTTTTTTATAATTAAAAGATAAAACTCATATCTTAATATGTCATAATTATATGTCTTCTAGTCATTTATATATTTTGACTTGCTAAAACAGCACTTTTGCTACCTACTTTTGTATTATAATTGAATTACTAAGTAAAGATTATATTTTATTGATATCTCTTCAAAATTACATAGTTTTATAATTTTGGCTGATAGTTTCTTTTATAAAAAAAAATCTTAGATTAGCAAAAAATGCATTTCTAATTACATATAACTAATTAATTTACAGTTCCATTATCATAAGTTTTACTTTTCTATATTAATTTGTTAATTTAAACTATAAATAAAGTGCTACTTGCAAATGCTACTAAAGTTAAATATATATTATTATAATTATTAGGTCTATCTAGCTTAGCTTTATCTTTAATTACTGTTATTAGTTTGGTTTAAGAGGTAGTCTTAGTATTTAAGTGCTAAGATTGTACTTATTGTTTGTTTAGATTTTTATTTAATATATGCTGTTTTTTTTTACTAAATTAAAGCTATTTTTTCACTTTTATCTATAGTAGAGTGGTAATCTAAGCAATAATCTATAATTACTTTATTATTTACTAAAATTAATATGTTTCTAGTATGTTTTTTAAGTGTAGCAATCTTTAATTATATTTTAATTGCTAATCTTCTGTTTTATGGAACAAAAATTTTGAACTATTAATTATAATAGGTACCTTGTTACTTAACCAGAAATTTAGCATTACCTAAATATTATTTATACTATCTTGTTCTTCCAATATTAATTTTTTTAAATTAAGCAAGTGCTTTTTATAAAAAAAATTTGTTTTATATTTATAGCATTATCATAAAGGCCACAATTATTCTTTAATGCAATCTCAAGGTGCTATATAATTGCTTTAAAACTTTACTTTATAAAGCAACACTTTAAATAAATATAAAAGAGTTAAAGTGGTGAAATCATTAATGCTTTCTTTTCTTTATAGCTGATAATGTTTTTTATAAAGTTTATATTATTAAATGTTGATCCCCTCATATGAAAAGCTAATTTTAGATTTAGGTGCACTAGTTAAGCCTTCTTAATGAATTTTTGTTTCTTTTATATAAAAAAAAATAGCATATGTTCTAGATATAAATTTTAAGCAATTAAGTAGATAAAAAGACTAATCAAAGACTTCTTTCTTTTATTAATGACTTTTATATATCTTGTTTTATTTTATAATCTATTTGTGGTATATACAATTATCCTGAGCCTTATAAATCAGCTAAAAACTTAGTATTAAATTTTTTTTTAAACTTTTTCATCTTCCTCAAAACCTGAATTTTTTTTTAAATAAAAACAAAAAAAAATATTTTAATGATCTGCTGCATCTTTTAAAAGCTTTTTTACTAAATATAGCATTATTATAAAACTAAGTAAAGATACATATTAATTAATTTCTCTATACTATACTAGAAATCGTTCTTTTTTTAGTATTTTAAAAGCAAACAGAAATTTAAAATCTAAAAAAACCCTTTTTCTTTATAAATACTAACTTTTTTTTTGTAAATATGTTTTAATTTTTTTATATTTTTATATAGAGTTTGTGTTATAATAATATTTTTTCCCACAAGCATAGGTTATAATTCTCCTGGTTTGAGATTTTTGTCTAGTAGCAGCTATATACAGTTAACCATTAGTTCAATAAAAATATCCACTTACTTTAGCCACATATTTAATTTTTTTGTAAGTCTTGATCAGCACCTGCTCCTTGTTTAAAATAATCTTATTAACAAATTAGAAAAAACCCTATCTACCAAAATGGTTTTTAAATTACTTTCAGTTCCTAGATATTACTTTGGTCTATTTAAAACTGAACAAAATTTTTTATTACCTATAGCTCAACTTAAAAAAATTTACAATTTTAAGAATTAATAAACTACTTCTACAAGTTATATAAGAATTGCCTTTATTATGTCAAGTACTAACATTTAATAAATTTTCTAAGGTAGTCCAAGGCCCAATTAGATAGAGGGTGAGTCTCTATTTTAATGGCTACAACTAAAAAGGTAAAAGTAGGTTTACCAGAAAATTTTTTGTTACAAGTTTAGTAAGATTAATATGATAGATCTAAGTAAGTAAAAACAAAAAAATCTAGTTAATTCTGTTTACAAAAAAAGCAGGTGGGACAAAGACCTTAAAGTTGGTTATCATAAAGATAATATTAAGCTAATTTTTTTTTGTAGTTTCTGTGTACCTTAGATAACCACTTTATAATTACAACTAAATTGACATTGATTCAGACAAAACACTCACCATTCTTACTATAATAAGTTTTAACTCTTAATAAATTAGAAGAAAATTAAGTTTTAACTTATAATTCTATGAATAATATAAAATAAAGGAAGAAAGAGGGGAGAGAATGGTTCTTTACAGTTTCTTTGGGCATCTTTAATACCATCTATACCAATTAAATTTCTAGTTGCAAAAGATTGCAGAATATAAATTTTATAGATAAAAATGTCTTTTTTTTAACTTAGTTACCTTTACTTTAGCTCTTTTCAATTTAATAATTCAAATAAAGTCTAATTTTGTATAAAGTAATCAACTTATCTTTAGTCAAATTTGTACCTGGGAGCAGGGGTAAACCCAATAGCGCCAACCCTCGTTAGTTTTATGGGGACAGCCCTTTAGAATCACAATATTCTTAAGTAACACTGATGCCTCAATATAAGTTGACACTAAAAAATTAATTCAGATTTAAAGATTACTTACTGTAATTGGAGATATAAACATAAAATTCATTATAAAAATTTCATTAAACAAATTTAATTTACATAAGTATTAGTATATATATTTCAAGTTTTTACTAAGAAAAATATACTTGTAACATTATTGTAATGTTTTCAATTTTATAAAAAAAACTAAAAACTATAATATGTTAAAATTTGCCCCACATCATATGTAATAATGTTAAATTATCATCTGCTATCCATTAAATTTAGTTTAGAAAAAAAAATTGCAAATTTTCCAGACTTTTTTGTTTATATTATTGCTTTTTAATTAATAATTTTACTATATTTGTAAATTAGTAACTAATGACCTTATATTATAAACATTTATATTGCTGGTAGTATTTTTGGTATAGTTTGTCTAATTTTCCTTTATTTTTATATATTGTTTTTTTAAATACCTGAAGCTAGCTACTTTTCTGGTTTACTTACTAAATTATATGCTTTTGGTTATATTAAAACTTAAAATAAAATAATCCACTTATTGTATTTTTTTAATATCACATGCTCTCTTATTTTTTCTTATAAAAAAAACTGTATGTAATAATCTTATTTATCTTGTATTACTAATAAATCATCCTTTTTTATATTTTTCAGATATCACTTCTAAATCATTTGCTTTTATAATACTATTACATTTTAATTTAGAAACTTTATTTGACAGTAAGTTAAATCACTTAGTTAAAAAAAAGACTATAATCAGATTGTATATAAGGTTAAAACAGGCTTAAACTGTTAATTACTGTTTTGTAAGGTAAATTATATTTTTAAATTAAATATCTTGTTTTATTTTGATTGATTTATTCTTGCTTTTGATTACCTTTTAAGGTAATTTATATTTTTAATCCGATATTTCTGCCAAATTATTGCTTATACCTTATAATATAAATTATATATTCTTCAATGTTAGCTTAATAATGCTATCACTATCTAGCTAGTTACAAAAGAAGTTTAATATAAAATCATAAACTTTACTCAGGCTTTTCTTAACAATATTAGTTAGTGTTTAAGGTCTTAAGCTCAAATCAAGTTAAAAATTATTATATAGTAAAATAGCTAAATATACTTAAATAATTATGTAAAATTGCAATTATAAGGGATTTATATAGCTAATTCCTGTAATTTAACTTAAAAAGTAAGTGAAGTTTTTAAAACTAAGTTAATCTGTTTTTATAGCTAAAGCACATCTATAGAAAATGCTACTTAAAAAAGATCTTAATTTAATATTTTTATATAAAGATATAGCTATACTTTTAAAATGACTACATACTCTAGAGCTCTATAAGTCCTTTTTTTTTTTTGCTTACCTGTATTAGCAATTTTATTTAAAATTTTGTTGTTGCCTTTCTCTATAGTCAAGGTACTGATTCAAAAACATTTTTGTTAGATTAGCATATTTAAATTTTATGATAGCAGCTATTTGTTTTACAATTAGCTACCTGCAAATTAGAGCCACAACAAAACCTAGAAAGTTTAAAAAAAATAGTAAAATTTTAAGTTTCTATAATTGAACAAGTACTTTTTATATTGCTAAAAATCTACAGATTATTTTTTTCTTATAAAAAATATTTTTTGTTTATCATTACAATAAAAGAAAACTAAATTTTGGTTCCTATGTTTTTATTTAATTTAATTTTGCTGTATCCGCTTTTTTAAAAAAAGTAGATTGCTGTATAAACTAAGCACATTACTAACTTTTTTAGGCTAATAATTAATCAGCTTATGTAATCATACTTTCTGGCTTCTAAAAAGTTTTATATTACTTTATAAATTTTCTTAATACTAATATGTTGACAATAACTAAAATATATAATTAATTTACATGCTAAAATTAAGTTATTATTCTATTTTATAAAAAAATCATATAGCCAAACATTTACAACTTTTTATACAAAAACACTAGTTATTACAACTGTTTCTTTTAAAAGTGGTTTTAAAAATTAAAAAAATTGATAAGATAGATATTTATAAAAAATTATATTTAAGTCTTAATTGAGTTCTTTTTGCTCTAGTTTTATCTAAATCTATTATATTTAATGAATGAAATTATATATCTAAATTTGTTTGATGTTAACATATATATGCTTGAAAAAGCGATTTCATATTACTTCATTTAATAAACATTAAGTCTGACTTACTTGATATTTTTCTTTATAAAAGGCTTTTGGGAAATTTACTTTGAATGCATAGCTTACTAGAACTAAATGCTTAGTAAAAAGCAATTACCCGATAAAATATCAGTAAAGATTTATTATATATATAAATAATTGTATCAAGTATATACTAAAAGCTACGAATATATTTTTAAAAAATAAATTTTTTTATTAGCAAGGTATATTATCAACTATAAACTTATAGAAAATTGCAAAACTATATTACTTAAGATTAACTTGTTTTAAGAAGTATTCTATATCATAGATATAAATCTAGCTCATTATATAATATACCAGTTTAGCTGCTAGTATATAAGAAAAAAAAAACACTAATACTTTTTATATAGTTACATAAAAAATTTGAATTAATCCTTAGTTGTAGATCTAAAAAGTAATTAATTATATCTTTTTTACTATACTTTTTATATTGTATCTTATCTCAAAGTGCTAAATATTAAGTAAATTTTATTTTAGTAGTTATAAGTCTAAAATGTCTATAGTAAATAAATATTTTATAGGTTTTAGTTAATCAATCCCTAGATTAAGTAACAAGTAAAATAATGTTGCTCTAGCTTTTAATCAACTATAAATAGCTTTCATTAAAGATGTCTTTTTGTAGTAGTATTACATATAATTTTTTATCTGTTTAATTAATCAAGCTTTTTTTAAGTATATCTCTGGTTAAGTAATGCATGAAAAAAAAAGCTTTAAAACAATATTTAAAATTTGAGATAAAATCTAGATACTCATTTAATATAAAAAATTAATTTGTAAAAAATTATTTTTGTATAAGGTATTTACTGAAACTTTTACTTAGTTAAAGTTTCTATTAAATATTTTAAAATTTTGCTTAAACTATAATAAAAATTTATGGTCTTAAGTATATATTTATTAGATCTAAAATATTTATCTAGCTTGCTAAAAATATTTCCTTTAAAACTAGCCTCCTTGCTAAAAAATTGTATTTAGGTAGGTAATTTTTTGTGCTCAATATTAGATTTAGTTAAATTTTCTTTTATTTTACTGTACATGATAAAAATGCCTTTATCAACTAAAATATTAATCTTCTAAAGTTAGTAATCCTGAGATGCTAAAAAAGTAAAGTATTTAGAACATTATTTATAACTTTACTAGAAAATTTTATGAGTTATATAATATAATCTAAATAACTAGTAACTTTAGTGATTAATAATTAATTAATTTTATACTGTTAGATATAAAAATTTATAAGGGCAATTTTATCATTTATATACATTTTTACTAACCAATTAAGTAATTTATATATTTTAAGTAATAGCTTTATAAAGTATAAATTAAATTACATTTAATACAACTTTTATAATTTTTCTATATTAATTATCTATAATATGCTTAGATTACAATGATGTCATACAAATTTATTTTTACCCTTTGTTAGCTTTATTTTGAATAAAAACTATAAATTAAAAAAAAAGATTTCATTAATATCTAGGTAAACTAAATAAGCATTATCTTAATAAAGATAGTTTTATCATATTTTATACATAATTAATATTGTGTATCTCCTATAAACTAAATGAGTTTCTTGATGTTTTAAAGTCCTCTTTTTTTGTTAAGCAAAAAAAATGTTATTAAATTTTTTATAATTGTTGATAATAGTTATAATACAACTTACTTAAAAACTTAATTATATATTTAATATTATAAGAACTTAATTTATATAATAAATAAAAACAATTGTGTTAAATTATAAAAAATTTATATTAATTATCTTCTATAGAAATTTATTTAAATTTAATGTTTCTTTATAAAGTTAATTTTTCTTATTTCCAAATAACCTATTGTTTTTTAACCATTCTATAAAATTCAATAATTGTAATTTTTTTATATCTTCAGTAAAAAATCTTCTTTTATATATAATAGTTTAATATATATAAAATAATCACAATTTGCTTAAAATTATATATAAATTTAAAATTTTATAATTATATTTTTTGTAAGAAAATTTCCTATGATAAGGTACTATCAAATAAATTAAATATCATTCTAATATAAAAAGGGCATATATCTGTGCAACATTATAATTTAATATAATTCATTAAGTTATATAAAAAGCTAAATTTTAATAGAGAAAAGTACATTTTAATAGACTTTTAGTAAGAAATAATTGTCTTTTATTTATTTAGTAATTTATTATAATTAAACTTTTACTTTTTGAAGATAATTTTTAATGTTAGATTTTTTAATACATATATGTTAAGCCATCTTGTCTATATATCTTAGAACAACAGCATTTAGTTGATGTTTTAAATATCTAACACTTTAATAAGTTTATAGGTAATTACTATTTTTTACAAATATAAATATTACAGTTTACTTCTAATTAAGTAGATGTTTACTAAACTAACTACAACTTTACAAAGCCTTAGGATCACTAATTTTTATTAGTTTTTTTCTATCTTTCTATTTGGGATGTTATAACTTATTGACCTACTAAATATATTTGTTTTCTATATTTTCTTTATGTTTTTTTCAAATTTTTCTGAGAAAAGCACTAGAAATTTATTTGAAAGCTTTTTAGTTGAGCTTTTTAAATTATATAAAAAATTAAAATATTTTTTTAAGAACCTTTTAATTGATTTCTTGCTTATTAAGCTGTAGAATTAAGATGACTTTGCTTTCATCTAGTTCAATTTTTTTGTTGAAAAATTTATTGTTTTATAAATTTTTTTATGGTTGAAAAGTTTTACAGCACTAAATTTAATTTTAAATTCAGCATTTATTATAAAGTTCTATTATTCTCACATTTGATTATTTGTTGTGAAATAAGCTGACATTTACGCTACTCAAACCGGTATTTTGAAAACAGTGCCTTATTTTTACAAAATTCTTTCTCTGAAAAACTTCTTATTAATTGGACTATATGATACAACAATAGAATGAATAGAAATCTAGAACAAAGTTTTAGTGTTTTTTATTATAAAAAAGTTTCAGATTTAAATTGGTGATAATATAATACCATACACTTGTTATGACAATCATATTAAACTGGAGTAGTAAAAGAATTTGAGCCAAAAATTTTAAAATCGATAGAGAAAAAAAGGCATCAAGCTTAGAGTAGGTGGCCATAAGCTTCTAGAAATCTCGGGTAGTCGTCCGATTTTACCCCCTTAAATCATTGTTTTCGGTGTTAGGAATCTTGGATTCGGGCCAAAAACAGCTTCTAAGCGATGAATTTTGATTTGCCAGATCGAGTCTACCAACTAACCAAAATTCAAAACCTAGAAAAGTG
>CALNHX010012799.1:0-22352 GCA_940337035.1 Agriotes lineatus
TCTAGAATTCACTGAATCCAAACGAATTCAAGGAGACGTTTTCCAAAATTGCTATAAAACAAAGACTGTTTTCTGTTGTAATATAATAAATTCAATTAAATAACGACTTCATTTTTACATTAGCCGTAATAACAAAAGTATTTGCTAGTGTTCAAATAGCTTCAGAAGAATTTAGTATTAAATTAGATTAATTATTTTGGGTAATACCTAGGGTACCGTTTGAATTACGTCATGGCTTCACCGTAATTTCGCAATAATAACTTATATTGAAAATCACTAAAAGTCAAAGCGGAAATTTGAACTTACGTATAACAAATCTACTAAACATATCATTTAATTAAAATAATTCAAAAATCGTTCTTACGTAAACCGTGGATTAAAACACAAAAATGTAATTCTGCGTTTAATATGTAGGTATACATGTTATTAAAAGCGTAATAAGCTTTCTAAGTAATTATTGACCTTCCATAGCCATTTATTTTTTATTATTAATTATTTATATGAATACACGCATAATAGTGAGGCAGCAATTCTCGTTATATGATTTCCTGCTATTTTACTGCAGTAGGTATTAGTTTATAAAAAGTAAACCGTTATTATTCACATTTTTACCTGTAGTAGGTTACTTACAATTTAATAACTTCTGACGTCATGCCCTAATTATCTAAAAAGTAATCTTGAACATCCGTGTTCCCCACACAGTATTGTAGAACTTTGTGAGTCACATTATGTAGAGAACCAGTGCGGTATTTCCAGCAAATGTATCGGAAAACGTTTATTGTTACTAATGCAGCAGTATAGCCAGAAATCAAATCTTGGAAATTAGAAAATTAGCTAACACTTAATTAATATAGATCTCCACAATTGTGAAGATCTTTCAGTATGACTTCTGGGTTGTAGTAAATACGGACCATGTGTATAATAAATAGAAATTTTAAAAGAGTAGTAATGGGAAATCAAATTAGTCGTTTAATGGATAAAAAGTAGTTACGGCTACAATTTCAAATCAATATGAGCTTGGGAATTGTTCGAATAATAAGAAATATAAGAGTGATTAAATGGAAAACTTTGAAATGAATGACAAGCCATCTACTCAGAAATGTAAATCATGTTTCTGTTGAAGATCTACTCATTGATTTAATAGTAATTTGGTTTTTTGTAAGTAAGTCTGTAGTAGTACTTAAGTAACACTCATGCTAGTTTTCAATAAAAAAGAACGTAGTTCATGTATCAAACTGATATTAATGGATTGATTAAAACCTCCGACAGCCAAAATCTACATGAACACCTCATATAAAAACAATATTTTCCCGCTGCTGATTATGTAAGTCAGTGATACAGCCTTAGTAGCAAAACGTGTAAGTCGGTGATTATATTTATTTGCTGCTTTGCTTTGACAACGTAACTTAATATAATAATAATAATAAAATTAGCAAGGCCAGATGCAGACTTAGACGGTTTGTTTCTAATTGCAAGTGTTTATGTGACATGGGACACTCATAGGTAACACGACTCACGAAAATTAATCCTGGTGACAGGTGACAAACCAAACGATTTTTTCAAAAATCTAGAAAAATTTCGATAAGCCGCGGGAAAAATATAATAAGATAACTCGTAATGTATCGCCTATTAACATTTTCGGCAGGCAACAAGCCGGGGCTTTGCCTTGGCTTGTACTTGCCTACCTCAAATGTCAATAGGTCCTTACATACCTTGTTACTTAAATAGCTATTTTATTATAAAATTTAAACCAGCAATGCAAATAAAAAACACTTCACCAAACATGAGGGATTCGTTTAAATAATTTCTGAAAGTGTACACCCAAGCTGTGACAGCAACACAATTTTGATATTATTCTGAAATTAACGAATACAAAAACAACAAAAACTGCGGTTCTCACCGCATTTTAATGTGTTTAAGGTTTTTTACAACCTCATACCTTAATATTGTTGTGGAACAAATGACTTAATTTTAATAGCTACCTTCCGGAAAGTTACACGCTCTGGTAGTATCGCTTGCAGATAAATTGTTAAGTCTGAATAGCAGGAGTATATAATTATAGCAGCATAGTACAATTTCTATGAATATTAATTATGCTTCAACAAAGCTTTATTTTCCTTTTAAGTAAACTGAATATATTAATATCCATTTGTACACAGTTATATCCAAATAGATCTGAGGTTACTAAATCTTCTAAAAATCCTCTTTTAAAAATTAGCTTTAGGAAGGCATACCTCAGAAAAATATGTTTTTTGTATACTATATTGTTGTAATTTCTGGCTTATATACATTATACGTTATAATCAAAATTTGATGAAGAGGGAAGATCAAAAACTTAACAGTAGAACAGATATGGGTAAAGATAAGACAATATTTAAACAATCAGCAGAAAAAAATGTTATAGTAAGAAGCAAATCAATAAACAATCGGGTGCTCAAAGACACTTGGAGAAAATTTAAAAACGACCCAATATAAACAAAGAAACCTTGAGAAGGAGAACGAAAAAATGAGACATTTTAGCAGAGTTTTGAAAAAAAACCATTTAAAAAGTGCAAGAAAGAATCGGCGAATTGAACAAGAACAAATACTAAGAAATGCAGAAGAAGTTGCAAGCCACGGAGACAAATAAATATGTATATAATACAAACAATTTATTGTTAGAAAGAAATCTGAAACGGAAGCCTTTACTAGATATGAATATTATTTTTGACAAGTATATAAATAACAGACAAAATAATTTTAAAAGCGATTTGAAATAGGAGAGATGCTAGAATTAAATATTAATCGCGGGGAAATAACTAACAATAAAATAACTAGTAGCCATAAAAAAGTCAAGGCAGATGAGAAAGACGACATTCCAAATGAACTTCTAGATATGGAAGTGGAAATAAATACTAATATCCTATGAAGAAAAAATATTGCACAAAGAATGAGTTGAGGGAAAAACGGAGACTCATAATGTTACCGTGTGTAACCAGTAAAACGATATAATACCGGACAAATAAAAATCGAGCTTGATCGACCTTCACAACATAACCAGGCATGGTTCAGACATAAGAGAGTATGTATTGATCAAATATGTGCCCAAGAGCTAATTAAAGAAGAAGGAATGTAATGGTAAAATGAAAAAATCTGTAAAAGGGTTTACACGGAACTTCTCTTGGATGAATTAGATCAATTTGCAAATTTAAAAAAAAAATGTATCCCGCTGGGGTTTGAACTCCTCCGCATCTGCATAACGATTGTAACCGCATCGATAAGTCGAACTGAGCTATCCAGCCTAATTGAAATTTAACGGAAAGGTCTTATTGTTGAAACGTTTCGACTTTTTTGTGACATTATCCTGTATCTGTTGAGTCCTATTTTCGGCAAGTGTAAAGCCTGGCCTATGTGAAAATTATTACTTCTCTATTTCAAAATTAACGCAAAAATAAACAAAACTTAAATTAAGGTGCTCACCCTGTATATATTTGTCTGAAATTTTCTCGATTTCATGCCAGGTAAACATAATCTGCTTGCAAAGTATCGTCATCCTCCAACAAATAGTTTTTGAGTTATACCCCCAACAGACAGATAGACAGACAGACAGACAGAGAGACGAAATTGAGGAAACCTATTTTTCGTCATCTAGAAACCCTGAAACGTAAACATCTGAATAAATCTCGGAAGGTCATATTTTTCGCTATTACAATACTTCCTTCGTCTTTTAGACAAGGGAAGTAAAAATGTACGTTACCATTATCGACTTTAATACAGCATTTGATAAAATTGATATCAAAGAAAATTATACTCATTATACAATTACTATATTATGAAGAATGCAGTGTAAGGATGATACATAACGAATATGTATCCAAAACAATCAACCGTCGATCTTGTGCCTACTGTTCATGGATTAGGTAATGAAACGAATATCGAACAGTGAATAAGGTTTAGCATAGAAATTTCGACTATTCGAAGATCTCTAAATAGCCGATGATATATGTCCTACAACAGAAAAACTAAAACACATGCAAATAAAAACTCAAACAATATAAGAAGCGAGAGGAAAAATGGACTGAAAATAAGCACCGAGAAAACAAAAATACTACGAAAAATATAATATTAATAGAAGAATCGGAGAAGCGCAAGATGCATTTAACAAATTATGGAAAACTTGTATATCAAAATTTTATACAAAAACCAAGCTCTTCCTGTTCTTGCATTCTCTTCTTGGCAGAATAATCGTTACCCCATGACTGAGTCTCATACTTACATTTCGCCATTTTGCCCTATTTCTGGCAGTTGTGGCTCCGTGTATCGACACGCCTGTTAAAGTCCGTATTTGATCTGACCATCGTTTTGGAGATCTTCTTCTTGATCTGCTACCTTCTCCTTTGCCTTGCACAATTAGTCTTTCTAGATTACTGCTGCCTCTTCTAGATATGTGGCCAATATATTTAATAATTGTTTCTTCGATTCTTGTGGATAGACGATGTTGAACGATCATTTCTTCTAAAATAGATACATTTGTTCTGTGTGTCGTCAAATATAATCGTAATAGAATATAGAAAAATTACTGGTCAGATAAATAACAAACAAATAACGCAATTATGGAAGGAAAATGGAAATATATGGGGCACAGCTTAATCAAACTCAATTTTGAGATTACTAAACAAAAAGGGCCCAAAAATATGGAGGAAAATACTGACGAAGAATATAAAAATGTGAAAAACTGCACATGACAAAAATCAGTGGACAGGGATGGTGGAATCCATTTGTAAACAACTCTACCCGATCTAAAATGGTTAAAGCTGAAGCTAGTAGAGAAACGCAAAACGTTCCCTAAGCTCCTATAATAATGATAATAATAGTAATGTATTTATTGTTACCACATAAAATGAATAACTTTAACTCTTACAATTTATTATAACAAATAGCGACGTTCAGTAATTTTGATAAAACGTTTAATGCCGTTAATATTACAGATAACTACTTATATGCTTTATAGACGATTTAGTGACTTAGTGACATGATTACCAGTTTACAGAATAATTTATTAATGCGACCACAGGTGTTTCATTTCGAAAATGAGGGAAGATATTTAACGGTTACGTTAACATTAATAAATTCAATCTATTTCAATGTAGATAAGGATTTTAACTGTTTATTTACTTAATAACTGTAACCACAGTGATTTTTGTAAATATAATTAAGTGTATGTGGTGTCAAATGGCGCCTGGATACCGCAGTACTTAACAATATTATATGAAAAAGAGCCAGAAAGCGTGATAGTTCTAAACAGTCCTTTACTCCTTACATTAATATTATGTACATCACACCAAATGTTAATATTTTTAAATAGGTATGGCAAATTTTTAAAAATTATGATTATATGAAATAATGAACACGATTGTAGCATGTCTTTTAACATATCAAGCCAATTGAGTTCTTTTAACTCATTAGAAACTTATTATAAGAAACTTATAAAAACATTATTTCTTCTTCTTATACCAAAAATGTATCTTATACGTACAACAGATTTGTACTGGTTGTATGCTAGTTGCATTAGTGCTGTTTAGACAATCTGAATCGCAAAAGTTAAAATAAGAGAGAACTAAGGATTCCAGGATGTTTTTTTTATATTCTTGTTAAGTAGGTGCCTATCACAATACATATTTCTCAAATTTGCATAAGCTTTTTGAATATTAATACTAACGTGTTTTGTTAGATCTTAGATGAGAGTATATAAATTGATTATCAAAATATGCTTAAATTATTTAAAGCAGTGTTAATCAAATTTTTACTGTCATAATGCCATTTGGATCAAAACTTGGTAAAGTTAGGTATCACCGGAATAAAAGTGAACACTTCAAGATTTTATGACGGGTATAAAAGTATAAGTAGCATATAATAATGGACCCAAAATGGTTCTTTGAGGCACACCAATGTTTATAGAACAAGTCTCAGATTTCTGGTTTGTTAATTTTAGAAGCTGCGATCTATCGGAAAGATAATTATTAAATAAAAGAACTGCAACACAATGTAAAATAGCCATGAACATACTGTGATCTAATCTAATGCACCAAAGGCTTTTATCTACGACAGTCTGTAAAATTGACTTTTAGTTGACAGTTTTAAGTTTGTAAAACGACTGTTAAATAACATATTTTCATTAGTTCACATCGTCAGTAGCAAAGTGTTGAAAATGAGTTCATTAGTCACGTCGCGTCGTCAGTAGCAACGTGTTTTAAAATTTTTAACAACGCATAATTACGATGGGTTGCTAGTAATCCTAATATACATTTAAATATATTTTTATATTAAATTACTATTGTAAAATCTAATAAAGAAAGACTATCGACTATTTTCAACAATGCTAACTTTTTGGAACCCAGACTGAGTACAAGGAGTAATGCATGATTATTTAAAAAAGCCTCTAAAAGGCCGTTGACAAGAAGAAATGAAAGAAGTTTAAAAAAAATCTCAACTCCCATCCATTATTCTTTCTAAAATCTTAAAATAGATAGGTAAAATACTAATGGATCAACACCACTAAAACTACTTAGATTGCTTACTTTAGAAAGTGGTATAACACAGACATGGAGTCAAAAAAGAAAAGAAGTGAAGAAAAAAACTTCGGCATGAGAAGCAACTGTTTTATTTATTATTGAAATTTTAATGTAATAAGCGACTTGTAGGCTAAGTTATAAAATTGTTAGTGGTAGTGTTTTATGCTATAATTTATGTTGTAAATACTGTGTGGTTTATACTGACAATAGTAATCACTACGTTAGTATTTTAAACTTTCAGGTGGTGTTTTACAGAAACTTGTACGCTCACGTTCCTTCATTTTCCAGAACTGTCACTTTCTTGAATATTCAACTACTAAGACAATTCAAATAAAAATGTAAGTGTTAGTGCAGTGCAACTTATTTTTCAGTGGAAAGGCGAAAGTAATAGCAAGCGTTACACTCCATGGAGGAGTTTGGCTTGAGACTCGTCGCGTGAGCAAAGTCCAGTCATCTTTCGACTAAAGTTGATTAACATCAAATTTGATTTTTTTTTAAATTAATTAGTCACGTAATACGAAATACCTAATCGCTTAAAGTCGAATTTGGAGTAATCCATAAAAGTCTACTTTTAATGGCCGAATATTCTCAATCTTTGACGCCCGTATCCCTACTCTCTATAGCATTATTAAGCAAATTAAATTACTTTTAATTATTGCACATTAATTAAACATTCTGTGTCATCGGCATTCTTTCCGGCAGAAGCGAAAAAGGAGCAACCGACCCGAAGAATCTCCAGTCATCATTGGGTCTAATGCCCTCTAGAGTTTTCTACTGTACCCAACATTCAGACAGTGTTGGAGATGAGATGCGGCAAAAGGTAACCAAGAGCTATAATAGCCATTAATAACATACCGCCAACGCGGTTCCGTGCGAGACCTCTTAATAACCGATCTGTCTTGGCCCCTCTCCTTCTCGCGGTCTTGCCAGCCTTGTCCATGAACTAGAACTTGTATCAGCAGCTTATGATTTATATTGTAACACTTACATATATACACGTTAAATATGGGCGGCTTGTCTGCTGTTGACAGAGTTGTCCAACAATTATAGAAATGTAGAGCCGTTGCGATTTTTCAGGTTGCGCAACGCTCCAAATGTCCTACCTGCAATGCCTGGAATTCAGATAAATTTTAATAATGATTTCTGAGAACGCCCACCACCTTGTTTATTAGCTAATCTACAAATAAGAAACATAACGGCCGGCCTTTAAATATTTCGAGAGTCTAATTGTGAAGTTTATTCTAATAGCAATTTGGAGGAAGAGCGGTAATAATAGCGCTGGCATTTTAATCCTCGGAAAGCTTATGAAAAACTGGAGAAGTGTAATTAGGAAGAATGTTATGAATGAACCCAGTGCCTTATATGGATTTCTAGGTGCTTAACAGAGTAGTTATTAAGAGGATAGTTTCGCCTGATGGACTTAAACTATTTACATGAGTTTGAAATGAATTTTGTATTCCTTCTTCGAAAATATAGTGTAATTCAATGTTTTAAAAACAAATCTTCAATAACGCTTTTATTGAAAAGAATATTTTAGTCTTTCTCAATTACAATAGAAATCTAGTAGACATTAAATTATTTTTTAGTCCTATAAACTATTGGAAACTAGATACACGTCTTATTTCAGTTGACCTAACACCTTCATCGTAGTTTTTGTTGTTAATATCACTGCAGTTACTGCGCCTGTTCTATATATGTGATATGGTGATCACAGTTCCAATGAAATAATGATTATTAGAAAAATTCTGATAGCTGTCAATATCAGTTATTAGTATGTCAGTTCCACTTCCGGATTTACTGGAAATGATATCAACTTTATTTTCACATGTCGTGATACATTTTAATTTAGCTTATCTTGTAGATAATTCTTCTCTGTATTACCATATTAAATTATTTTACCCTTACATAATGATGTTTTTCGAACAAATGGTTAAAACCGCTATAAAGAGAGAGCTATGTTATTTCAGTTCCACCGTTAATTGACAATTTGAAACAATTGCCGTGAACAAGCAAAATCTAAGTACATTTGATATTTTAATGTTCTGTTCAAACTTATTATTTTAAATGACAGTAACAAAATAATATTTTTCGAAAAAGCTTAAATTGTTATTAATCCGTTTTTGTCAATTTCTGTCAAACAGTTTTTTGTAGAAGCCGTATACTTATGATAGTACGTAATTTAATTTTAATAATGAATATGAATGTTGTTATTATGTAAGGGCATAATAATTTAATATGGCTGAATAGGGACTAAAATCCCTATAAGATTAGCTAGCCCTAAATTAAAACATATTAAGATATTTGAAAAACAAAGGTTGATATCATTCCCTGCAAAACTGGAGGTGGCACTGACATACTGATACCTAACTGATGTTGGTAGCTACATTTTTCCCAATGCACTTTGCAAATAATATTTTCTCCTTTTTTCTAAAAAATCGAGATATTCACTTGGCACGCCTTAGCTATTACACCCCTGTATTAGAACTTCTTAACTGACCAGAACATACAAAAAAAACTTTAAAGGCCGATTAATTTTAAAAAAAGTTGTTCTTTTTAGTTTTTCGTGAAATCCATAGTTCATGTGGAAAGAAATAAAATACATTATGATACATGATAAAGTTGTTCGGCGAAATGCCTTGCATTATAATGTACTTTATATTTTACAAGAAAATTAAGAGCTCTCCGAAAAAGCTAAAAGAGTTTACCACTACATATTTTTTTATATTTAAACATTTGTGCATTAAAAGCTGTAATATAACAAAAAAAATTAAAACTTTTCGTAGATCGACATTCTGTAAAGATATAAGCATTTAATATGGTTATATAGAAATACATTCTACTAGATAAGCTAAATTAAAACGTTTCATGCTATTTGAAAAGCGAAAGCTGATATCATTTTCTATAAAACTAGAAGTGGAACTGACATACTGATAACTGGTATTGATAGCTATATTAATCCCGATGAAGCTTGCTAATAATATGTTTGCCTTTCTCCTCAAATAATCGAGATATTCGCTTGGAACAACTTAGTTGTAACACCCTGCATTACAACTTCTTAAAAGACCAGAACTTGAGTATACAAAAATATGCATTTGAAAGCCTAATTAATGAAAAATTTCCTGTTCTTTCAGTTTTTTCCGTATAACCAATTGCTTTTGTGTGAAAAAATAAAAGACTTTATAATGCATGGCACAGTTATTCAGCAAAATTCGGTGCATCATAATATATTTTTACTTCCCTGGTCTGAAAGACCAAGGAAGTATAGTAATCACGAAAAAATTACCTTCCGAGATTTCTTCAGATCTTCACGTTTCATGGTCCTTACATGACGAAAAACAGGTTTTCTCAATTCCGTCTGTCTGTCTGTCTGTCTGTCTGCCTGCCTGTCTGTCTGTCTGTCTGTTGGCGGTAATACAAGGTGAGCACCTTGAAAAAATAAAGTTTTGTTTATTTTTCATTCAGCTTAGTAATAGATACAAGTAGGGATGGGCGCGTGACGTGAAAACAATCGTGTCACGTCGTGTCACGGCGTGTCACGTCGTGAATGTGACTAATAATTGAAAATCGTGACGTGAACGTGAGTGAACGTGAGTGAAAATTTTCAAGGCGTGATTCACGTTTCACGTTAATTTCACGTTAAATATTTAGTAACGAATAAAAAACTGCAGGGTGCAGCAACTTTTAAACGTCATTAAATCACGAATTGTGCCAAACAGGTTACATTGTGTGCTTTATTTTTGGACCCTAATTATAAATCCTTAAAGTTCATACCTTCACATAAAAGAGAAGATATTCGTTCGACTGTAAAGGAAATGCTAAATTCAAATTAACGAAAATGCAAATAAAAGTATAGATGATAATGATGAAATACAAGGTGATTCACGAATACTGTCTCATTTAGCGCCATTTTCTCTGCAATACAATTTGATTGACACTTTTGTTTCATTTTTCTGAAATCGTGATCACAAAATTTTATTCAAATTGAAAAACAGCGAAGTATTCTATGAGAGAGTAATTTATGTTGAAGGAATAAAGGCCCTAAATCAGACACTATTCGTGAATCACCCTGTATATAGCGAACGACTCAAAACTGGTACATCAGCATCAGATTCTCATTTTTCTACACTTAGAGATAGCTCTGACGATGACACATCTCATTATGATGATGTCGAAACAGAACTAAATTACTATGTTAAATTAAAATGCGGAAATGTAGATGACATTTTAGGATTTTGGAAAAACAGTGTAAATACGCCACTGTTAAAAATATTAGCTCGAGAAATTTTAAACATACCGGCAAGTTCCGCTACAAGCGAAAGAGTATTTTCCACAGCTGGGCAAATTTTAAAAGAGCGCAGAACTCGACTTAACGCTGAAAATGTTGATTATATATTGTTTTTAAATCAAAATTTTAATGTGTAGATGAACTTATTATTCTAATAAAAGTAATGTTTTGTTTTGTATACTCGCCTTAACTCTGAAAATGTCGATCCTTGTACGTAAAAGTACTTTTAAACCTACGACTAAAACTGTTGCCTAGCAACATATAATTTCTGTATTCATACCAATAAGAGGAATGTCAATTCCAATGACAGCTTTTGGTATTAAAAGTAATGTCTTTGAAGATAGCTGCAAGAAATGTATTTGCGAGAAATCAGTATTTATTCCTTGTCGTAAGTTATTGTAGTCAATTTTCATTTTTTTCTTTTACTCTCAACTATTCTGATTGCAACATATCACGTAAATTATGTCACATGCAAAACATATTTTTAGTTCTCTTTAGGGTTTTTTCATTGGTTTTAAATTTGAACATTCTGTTCTATCTGAATTTAAATTTTGAAATAAAAGCTGCGTGTCACGTCGTGAGTGGCGTGTCACGCCGTGAACGTGAGTGAACGTGAGCGTGAACGTGCGTGAACGTGAGTGTTTAAAGCAAGCGTGAAACGTGCGTGACGTGAGCGAAAACTCACTCACGCGCCCATCTCTAGATACAAGTAATAATTTGTACATAGTGCAGGTTTTATTCTTACCAAAAATGGGTGCCAATAGATACAGAATAACTGTTTTACGATACCAAAACAAGGCACAAATTAGCGTGTTACTAAATATAGCTGCGACGCAGAAATGCGAGAGATCGGTGCTTAGTGGCGCAGGTAGAAATTTCCCAGTCTCTTACAAATCCCACAAAACGTTGTGGGCTGCACTCGCGGTACGCCTGTCGTTCGAATTCGACAACCGGTAACTTTTTTTTATTTGAAAATATATTTATTTTATTAGAAACGTGAAGGTATTTTTAAAATTATTTATTGTCACAATGTCGACGAGGGCAGTTCTGGACAAAGCCTTTTACATATTTTTTATATTAGCTTTACGAACAAGCTAAACGAACATAAGAGTTTTTAAGTAAATCAGGTTGACCAATTGACAATTGAACCACGGATAGAGAAATTGCCCAAGAATAAGCAAGCCCATTTATCAAATTAAGACAGTGTTGTACATTTGTTAATAAATGTAGTGGTCCGTCATACATTAGTAAAAATAATACCGGTAAGCCACACTAAATAGTTTGAGAAGCACTGATCTAAAAGACGAAAGAAGTATTGTAATCGCGAAAAAATCACCTTTCGAGATTTCTCCATATCTTCATGTTTTAGCGTTCCTAGATGACGAAAAACAGGCTTTCTCAATTCCAAACAGTACCGCTTATTTAACAAAAAAAAAATTAATCTAAATTAATGCTAATTAATCAATTTATTCTTTTATAGTAAAGAAACACAGATATCTTCAAAAAGTTCAAAAACAAATGATACTAACATCAACTAAAAAAACAAATGATACGAACACCAACTAGAATTCAAAACAATCTTAATTTGAAATGTTATACTTAACAAATATTTAGAAGGGAGGTGGTCACATATTAAGAATGAAGTTGTTGAAGTTTCCTTCTTTATTGTTTTGTATGTTTGAGGTTTTTGATGTTGGGATCATTGGTCATTAAATTTTTTGACGGCACTTGTGTTTTTTCAAGTTGGATACAAAAAAATTCATTATTTAACACTAATTTCAATTCGCGTAATTTTCTGGTTGCTATGTGAGCGAAACTAAGGTTAATAGTACATCTTTATCGTATCTGATAGTAAATTAACTTTAAGGTATGTCATTTTCTTTATTACACAGGGTGGTACGAACAAACTAAGAAAAACCAGAGAAAATTGTTTTCGGGAGTAGGTAACTGTGAGTATACAGTGTCTCACCGATTATGAGATATAGCAAAATTAACATTGGAAAAGTATATAATAATCAACTAGGGCTATGATCTATAGATGCTGCTTAAATAGGCAAAACAAAAGAAAATATTAATTCTGTCAAATACCTAATCAAAGTTATTTGAGCTATTTAAGCAGATTTGTTTAGAATAATCAAATCAAACAATTTTAAAGTTATCCACGTAGTTGATCATTTACAATAAGTGATACATTTACCTACAATGAATGTTTACACTACAGACAAAAAAATACCAATAGTTTCTTGGAATTTAGTCGGTAACAGCTTGAGAAGAACTTCACATATTTTTAGTGTGTGCTACAAGGATCGGCCAATTCCTTCCAAGGACACAGTAGCGCGATTTGTAAAACGATTCCGAGAAACTGGATGTGTCAATAATTTTTGCAAAGAATGAAAATTATGAAGATCTAAATCTGAATAACGAAATAGATATTTTGGGGGCTGTCGAAGGCAAAACTTAACCTCTCTCGTGTGTTCGTTTACTACATGCCAGGCACCCTGCTTAATTACAATGGCATACGTATTCAAGTAACATTTAAAACCACATTTAAATTTGTTAGTAAACTAATAATTTCAGCATTTACATAATTATCTTTCACAGAAATTCCTCAAAATGCCTTTGATCATGTTCTAAATACATGTTAACCCTACGCTTTATCGTTAAAGACATTGGCCAATATTCTTGGTGTGATGGTATTTACTGCAATCACAATAGCTCTTGTGTAGCGGAAATCATCTAATGGTGCATAATAACAGGACAGGATCTGCACAAAACGCCTACAAAAAATTTATATACAATAATTTAATTATTAAAGAAAACCATTTACCTGTTTGAGCTGACAAATGTGTTAAAGATTTATTAGGACAAGTGTGGTGTTATTTTTGAAAACGGCTGTTTTTAAATAAAATTTAAACAAATAAGGCGAAAGTTATTTCTTTTCTTTATTTATGGAAAGTTAAACACTCAAATTTGACAGTGCCAAATTTACTGCGCGCGCATAAAAATTAGAAAGTAAGATTAGTGAACGAATTCTAGGCATACCAACAGACAGCAGTTTTGATAACGACAGGAATATTTTACAGTCCAATGAATATTAATACAACTTGTATTGGGACAGCAAATTTTAAAAATACCCGCAATTCGAAACTAAAGCACAGTTGTGACAACAAAATAATTCAATGATTGTTTCACTTCTGACCAATCACAATTCTTGATCCGGCCAAAGCAATAGTTGATCTTTATATAACTTCCCAATGTTAAGTTTGTTATGTCTCATAGTCGGTGAGACACACTGTATATTTGACACCTTGCTTTAATTCTAAGCAACTTTTTCAAATAACATGTTTGTGTATTTTGAAAAAAGGATATTTAATTCTTGAGCCATTTTCATATTTTTGCACCTGCCTTGTATACGAAAGAAGATATTTAAATTTTTGGCATGTGCATTTCGAGTTTTAAAAGATGCAGGGACTTTTAACAGAAACAAAATATTCTATTAAATAGATAATAAAAAAACTTACGCCTTTGTTACCCATTATTCTAATCACGCTGTATACCAATCTTTGAACGTTGAAAGCTGTAACAAAGAGTTTATACACTTTTCATAGATAGATCTTCTGCAACTAACTTAATATGGTGGAATAGAGAAAAAATCTAGAATATCAGCTTAATTAAAATGTTTTATGCCATTTGAAATAAAAAATTTGATATCATTTTCTATAAAACTGGAAGTGAAACTGACATACTGATAACTGGTATTAATCCCCCTTTCTCCTCAAATAATCAGGAAAATATCTTGGCACACCTTAGCTGTTAGACCCTGTATAATAACTTCTTACAAGACCAGAACAGATACAGAAATATGCATTTGAGAGCGTAATTAATTGAATAACTGTTTTTATCTTTCAATTTTTATGAGAAAAACACAGTTATTCAACAAAATCTCTTGCGTCATAATGTAGGTACTTATAAAACATATTAGCCGTACAAAAAAGCTAAATGAAGTAAACAAAAATTTAAGTAAACTAGCCTTACCATTACATATATTTTAATATTAAAAAGTTTGTGCATTAAAATCTGTTATAAGTTATAGCAATGTTTATTATCGTTTAAAATCGGTGCCTAATGATCTGACAGTCAAGGCACTTTAATATTTAATTTAAAAAATCTGTACAATTTTTTTTTTCAAATATTTCATAGATAAGCCGTCTTTGTGAAAAATTTCTGCCATTTTTCACTTTAATATCCTTTCCCAGTTTTGAAAACACCTAATTTTCACCCACTTTAGAAGGGTGTAACTCAGCGGTGACGGATTTATAGAAAAAGTTTGTCTAAAAAAATCCCCTTCATTTTCGACGAGGAAACAGCTCTTAAAATGTTTCGCATTTAATTTTGAACATCCTGTGTTACTAAATAGGCGTTGTAAATAATATTGCTGTATGTAGAGAGGAAACATAGGAGACACTGTTTCGAATTTTTATAGTTTAAACAAAGGTTTACCTACTGTCCATGACGATTCTAGGTATATAGTTGTTTATTGCTGAGGTAATGGGCAGGCATTTTTATTACTTTGTGTAGTAATTAAATACTATAAGGTGTAATTATGTCAAAAAAGCTTATTTTTACTCATAGTTTTAATTTCATAATTTGAACCAGCATGAGTTTTTTGTTTTAGCAAATATTATTTTCTAGAATTACAAATTTAATAAAAATTGTACCTACTTACTCTCATCTCTCATCCCACAAAAATTACTTATGAACACATTAATTTAAAAACAGTATTTTAGCCGATCATATCGATATTGTTGTACAAAAAATGTATTAGGTTTTTCGTATTAGAAAAACGTTAGAATAAAGAGTATAAATAAAAAAATGTTTGAGTGACAATTTCACAGCTATTTTCGGTAGTAGTTAAGGGCAATTTTACTTTTTCATGTATGAAGTACAAATATTCCAGCTAAAAATTGGAAAGCTATTTAAAATTATGCTAACATTGAGAAAAGTAAGTCACTTCGTAATTTAATTCATAAAATGACTGGATGTCATTCAGTGTCACTTTAATAACAACCTTCAAATTTGACATATGCATTGGGAATTGTGGAAGACCGTTTTTAATATTTTCGATAATAGTATACTGTTTTAAAACCTGAGCTTAAACAACTAGTACCTACTTAAATCATGCAAAATGTTACCAAAACCGTTACATGTACAATTTGCAGATGAACTTCTATTACTTAAAAGCTGCTTGACATTAGAAAATTATTTATTGATTGTGCGAAACTAGCTCAGACGTGACTTACAGTTTCCATGATCTACTTGATTTTAAATAGTTTTCCAATTTTTGGTTGGAATACTATACCATAATTGGCGGTTTTAAACCTAACGTTTCACGTGCTTAAATGGAGAACATTCTTTGCGACAAAATGCTGTTGCTAATAGTTCTTAGATATCTGACAAGTCTGTGACAGATCTCAGTCAAAAATTCTAAAAATTTGATTAGCATTGCCAAAGAAATTTATACACAGCGTTTTCATTCACCTAAATATGATTTTATTTATTTATTGTCGTATATATTTATAGTTAGAAATTAAGTAATTACGACAATATAAAATATAAATGATGTGCATACATTTCATTTGCTCTTATTTCTTAAAAAAGTTTCTTTTCGTCCTTAAACTGATGCCAAAAAGCTTAATCCTTGATATGAATGTTAATAATTACTTTAATGTATTTTATGTTAGTAATAGCAAATGTTATACCCCGCTATAATTATTGGGTACAAACATTACGGACAAAAATATCCGCTTGCAATAGTGCAATGACGTGATGAGTGGGTTTCTGTAAACTTCGACACGTTTCAGCCTGTCTGCAGGTGATTTGGACCACAGTTCATGGCAGGTAGACAAGTAAGAACAGATCAAAGAACGTTCAAATATCCTAGTTGTGCCGACTTTTTGCAAGTGTGTAACTATTTTGCATTTTCCGTAGTTTAAACAGCGTTCAAAAGCAAAAAGGCAACTGACAATTTCAGATCAAGGAAATTATACTCGTAATATCGTTTTCTTATTTTTTTGCCATGCTTTTAGTGCTTACAATAAACTTTTAATTAGTGGTCTTTGTTCTTTAAGTTTAATGTCCTTTCAGTTAAAACCTTGGATGCAAAACAATAAATTCTGGCGATTAGATTAGAGTAACTAAGCTTTAGGGGCAACAATCGACTAATCTTGGTCACCAGATCCGGATTTAGGTATAACCAATACATAGAGCCAGTTCGGAAAGTATAATTGTGGACAGAATAATGAATACAATGTTAAAAACTATCTATGTCAAAATTAAGTTACATATTGCCAGGTACGTATAAACAACTTCTTATGATTTATGATATAGATATACCAGTATTCTGTAATAAATATCTCATAATATAAAAGAATATTCAGTGAACAGTTATAATAAAACCTTCATTTCGCTCTTTAAATAGCCATAGAAATATTGATTTTTCGAATGATCAAAAATTTTAACCACAGAATCCTGTGTCTTCGAAAAGCTGTTTTAAAAATATTTTAAAAATGTAAAATACTTTTTATAAATTGTGATTTTGCTCCTTGAACTACTTAGAATTCAATTATCCATAACTAAATGTCGTAGTTTCAATACAAAATGTTTTCTAGTAAACGAGGAAGCAAAGAGCTAAAATTTATTGTCTTGATCTATGCTTAAGGACCTAAAACTTCCAAAGCCAGTCCTGCATGCAACAGAATTTTAATTTTGAAATCTTTACCATCGCTTCGTTATTTTTCCATCACTATTTCAAGACTAACCAAATTCTTGCTGGTCAACCTAATTAATAAACAGTCAGCAGTTAACTAAACTCGTTCTGTTTTAAGTTTGCCAGGCCTTCAAAGTAGCAAACTTTTATTGCGACGGCGGGAATCCGAGAGCGACATTTTTGACAAGTTCATGAATTTAGTGACATTCATTCGTACTAAATTAGATCTGCTAATTTTCGCAGAGCCCTTCGTTCTGCCACCAAACACGAGCGCATTCTCGGCTTATCGGAAATACCATGTTTCCCACTTATTTAAAATTCGTTTCCGTTATTGATCTCCTTCAAGCTTCTGATTAAATAAACGTTAATTATAAAATTTGTTTACTGTAAACAACTTTGCATAATGTAGTTGATAACGTTTGCATCGGTTCTAAGACCACCCAAACACAAGTCGCTTCCTGGGGGGCACTTTAAGACATCTTCATGGGTCCAGGACATAAATTTGCCGTGGACATGCTCTGATCACGCAACCTGAATGGACCGATTGATTAAGAGAACTAAATTTTGAAACCTATATAATTTTATTACGATGCCTCGCTATTTTTTCAATTTGGCTGGCCGTAATTTCGCGATACCTATTCATTTGCGTCGTCGTTTTTTCCGACTGGTGTGCAACGAGATAACATCCGTTTATTTTAACAAGAACAGCATAAATATAAATTAATAACTACAAGTAACATTATATTGGTTGTTGGAATAAATTACGAGCAAATAAATACCCTGCAAGACCACGATTAATCCAGCTTATTTAAAAAATGTGAACTCTTCTCTCTTTTTCGTCAATGCCCTTGTTTTGAGACACAGACGGCTGCATGCAACTCTTGCGATTTTAAATAGCTACAAACGCTGATTGGTTTATTTAAATTGGAGTGATATTTAGGCTATGTAATGCAGCAATAAACACGGAGGACCGCCATATTTCAAGGTGAAGTTTATCAAAACAAAATTTTGCGCACGTGGTGTTTGTGTGAAGTGATGAACGTCTGCCTGTCATACTTCAGCAATGATGGGTAGCAGCTTTAATTCTTGATAAAATAGATAAATTTCAGTTCCAATGTATTTAAACAAGAATTATTTGTTTATTATTGCGCCAAATGTATTACCTACATGAATTTGGAGCAAATGCACTCACATTCAAAAGCGTAAGAGTATAATTTATTTTGTTACCTAATCGCCACTGTGTAATAACAGTCTTAATAACGAATTCCACTTAGAATAACTTAAAAATAAAGTATGTATTTGAATTTGATCATACAATGAGGTTGTATTGCTGGTACAGTTTTCTACAGAAATAAACTTTTTAATCGGGCTATAACTGTACAACAACCTGAATTTAATACATGATGAAATATGTCTCGTTGGTTAAAATTAATTTTCATAGTAACATTCTCAAATATTTGCGAACTAATGGTGTTTAATATATACTTCCTATTTGATTTCAGCCTACAGCTTTTAAAACGAACTGGAACGGAGTACCACAGGGATCTACACTTGGGACCCGGCTGCGTGTTTGTATACCTATAACAATTATTTGGTTGCTGACGATAAAAAATTGCATATTTTATTCAGACTTATTAGTCGACAAGGTAATTCGGGCGTAAAGGTCACATTTTTTACTGTTTGCTCAAGGAACCTTGCAAAATTTTAAAAATTAAATTAATCGGTCGATTTGTACTGTTAGTTATGATAAAATTGAAAGTCTTGGTGATTATACACTCAGAGATTGTAATCCATTAAATCACTTTAAATACTGTATAGTGATACAAGCATTAGTTTTTAGAATTTGGTCTTTATGTCTAGATTATTGCTATAAAAGCTTGGCTATATGAATACTTTTTGAGTTTTAATCAGGCTTAAAAATTATTCCAATAATCCTACGACCTTCTTTTAATATCAATTCTAGATTCAAACGTAAACCTACATTATAGTATAACATTTTGTTACACTATAAAAAATTACAGCTTCTGGAAGTTGATTTCAAAATAAAGTCCTCCAGTATTAACTGTGAAACCTACATCGACGCAATAGTACATTCATCGTAGCAGCTTAATTGGCGATTAACCTTTGTGGACTTATTTCATATTTCTAATTATTTTAAACCGTTAGTTACATTGCCTTTTCTTCGCCTGCATGGTCTTCTTCTTGGTCAACGATCCTTGAGAAGGGCGGGTCTACAAAGCTTCGGAGATACTTTATACGTATTACTAATACCGGTATCGTCCACAAATAATATATTCTCTATATTTTAGTTCACTTTCTTCTTCTTCTTTAGCCATCCACTATTTCTTTGATATATTCTTCTAATATTTTTCTAGGCCTCTATGTCTTCTTTTTGGTACAAATTTCGACATACTGTTTTCTTAATATCATTATATCATTTTTGCTGTGTGTTCTGGGCTTCTTATTTTTCCACACTTTCCATATTTTCACTTGGTTGCTCCAGCATTTCCTATGTCTGACAACATGTTCCATTCCTATTTTCTTTTCTTTTTTGTTGTTTCCTTTAAATAGTTGTTAGTTTTTCTGGTTTTCAGGTTTTTTCTAACATATTACTTTCAATAGTTTATTCATGCACTTCTTGCATCTTCTTAATTGTTCTTCCGTTTAAAACCCATTTCTCAGAATCATCTGTCATTAGAGAGAGGATCCATTCATTGTAGACCTTTGTCTTTAGTTTCAAAGGAATGTTTATATTCCAGATATTTTTATTCTTTGATTTGCTTCTACTACCTAATTTTGCTTTCCTACTGTTTTGTCACATCTTGATAAACATGTGTTTCTGATTTTCTATATTGTGTTTGTTTTAGGTTATTATAATTGGATTACCAGGTTGATTAGACCTGTCCTTTTGTTATAGAGATATTAACTTGAAATTTTATATTTTTGTTTCTTGCTTCAGTTTTTGCAGTTCCATTACTTACGTCTTTCTTGGACGAATATAAGAATGATATCAGCGAACCTGCAATTCCTGAGTCTTTTCTCTTGTATGTCTACTCTTTTTATCTCTCACTAACTTTTTTTAATATATTTTATTACTTTTTGCAATCTGTATACAACAATAAGCAAAATATATGTATGTTAGTAATTATTGGACATGAAAAATGACATTGAAATCCAACGATTTACAAGTTACAGTTTACTACTAACTGACCCGGCAAACTTTTCTTTTGGATTATGACATGATGGGGAAAACCCTTCAAACCATTAATCACAGAATCATAAAAGTATGACTGCAAATAGAAACACACAAATCGGTCAAGTCGTTCTCGAGTTTTTGCGTTACTAACACACGGCGATTGATTTATATATATATATATAGATTTTCTAGCGTAAACAGCGTCTTACCCCTACTCGATTTTTATCCCGTTAATGTTATCATGAATCGTTATTTTGAGTGTTGCCCTTAATGAGTGTTTTATGCAATTCCCGTTTCTATTTTGTAGATATATTCTTTACGCCACTTTCTTGTATTCCCTGCAGTAACTCGGGCACTTACTTCTTTATTAAGTAGCGTTCTTATTCAACGGGTTTTCATAAAAAAGTATCCTCTTAAAAGGACATCTTTTATGTTAAAAAATACCAATATTTTTATTTCAATCCAAACTACAAACCCTAAAATTAAATTTGAAGTACGATATTTGGTAAATGGCCGCTTCACCTTTTGTTCAACATGCTCATTTATTTTAGGATCTGTTTAAGTTCTGTATCGCGTTTTCGCATAAGTGTAGTTCTATTCAGCACACAGCTGGATTTTTTAAGGGCTCGAATTGTTTGTGGATTATTGGTGTAAACTTTGTCTTTCAGGTAGCCCCAAAGGAATAAGTTAAACGGTGTGAGCTCGCACAATATACTATTCCAGTCGGCCAACTGATATCTCCGTTTTGCAAAATAGCACGTCTTCATGACATGTTCGGCATACTTGTAGTAAATTTTCACTATCTATTTGCTAGTTGGCAAATTAAACCTCTAATAAAAAAACCCTATATTAATATTATTTAGAAATTTAAACATATATATGTATGTGGTAGATTCAGATGCTCTATTTGCCCAATTGCCGATTATTTTAGTCAATGCCAGAACTGAACAAAGTAATTCGGCAATTGTGCGAATTTAGGTTTTACACAGTTCCTGGACTGAGCATTCCATTTTGGCAATTGAACGAATTCGGCATCTGAGTTTAACATATATATTACTATATAGGCTTGATTTTGTCAATAACCTTCTGTATCATTAGATATTTAATTAGCTGTATAAGTGCTGGAGAGAAGTACTTGAGGTTTGGTGTCTCAAGTTTAAAAGTTGTGGATCAAATATAAAACTTTACTATTTATAGATTTTACAGAATTTTTTAAAATTTCCTTGTATTCTGTGAAAATGTTATCACGGAATTTACTGTATCCAAATTTTTGATATCGAATAAGTAACAATATTTACGAGCGACGCTACACAACTTACATATCTTTGAAAATACAGCAGCCGTATATAACTTTATACAAATGTAACGTGTAATTAAATATAACGTAAGTACCTCAATAACATAACAGTTTACGAGAGAAATAATAATAAATTTTATACGAAGTGGAAACTATTAACCCAGGACCGTGTTATAATGTTCTGGCGCTCGTTCCCGACATGTTTCTAAAATTATAACAATTGTTGGACGTAATCCATATTAAATATTTTATTACAA
>CALNHX010012800.1:0-22338 GCA_940337035.1 Agriotes lineatus
ACTGACTCAAAACCTAACCTGCTAACCTCGAATTTGATGTACGTACATGTAATTTGTGATTTTTTGTTTAATAGTAGGAGAGCTGGTGACATTTTTTAGTGATCATGCGAAGATAATACCGACGCTCTAGCCCAAAAAATCGCTGATAAGTTAATAGAAAGTGACGTGTTTATGGTTAAACTTAGGGCTGAACTTAAGGCTGTGATCGATGAATCCTTAACAGCTACTATTAAGGATTTGGAGGGGAAAATTGCCAATTTAGAAGAACAATTGAGTGCCGCCAAATCTTCCTCTGAAGTCATGTTCGATGAATATGAGCAATATACCCGAAAAAACAGTCTGCGGATCTTTGGCATACCAGAGACTCCGAACGAAGACACCGAGCAAGTGGTGACACAATTTTGTAAGGAAAAGCTTAACATCGATTTACATAACCAAGCAATTGATGTGTGCCATCGGTTAAAAAGTAAAGAAGGTAACTGTAAACCAATTATTGTTAAGTTCGTGCAGCGTAGTGTAAAACAGCGCGTTTTCCAAAGCAAGCGCAAATTAAAAGGTACTAAGTTGGTTATTCGGGAGGATCTTACTCGAAAACGGTTGGAGTTATTAAAATACGCTGCAAATAAATTAGGATATAACTCAGTGTGGACTAATAATGGAAAAGTTTTTGCGAAAATAAAGAGGAATGTTCACATTATCAGTACATGCAATGGTCTGGATGAGCTGCTTATCTAGTATTTTACAGAGCAGCTTGCGCGCTTGATAGTGAATACCAGCCATCTAATAAACTTTAAATTCTTACTTGGGTTAAGTAATTATCTAAATTTATTTTCTTTCTTGTATTATACTTATAACATTGTTAACAATTACAGTTACAATATTGTTTAACATTTCACATTGCTTTTCTTGTTTGTTTGTTGTGGGAGCCGACATTTGTCAATACGCATTTTTATTTATTTATATATAATTTTTTATTTGTATCCTTAATGAACGCAATCCCTTTACGTTTTGCACATATTAACGTCAGATCTTTGATACCGAAATTGCACGATGTGAAACTTTTTTTAAGTGGAACTAATTATGATATTCTGGCTGTTAGCGAAACTTGGCTAGATAATCAAGTAAGTGACGATTTTATTAATATCCGTGGTTATAATGTAATACGACATGATCGTGTTGAAAGAGGCGGTGGTGTATGCATTTATTTAAAAAATCATCTTAGTTATTCTGTAGTTGATATAAGCAATTCATTTATCGAACAACTATGGTTAACGCTTAAAATTAATAAATTAGTACTTGCTGTGGGGGTTGTATATAAACCACCCAATCAAAATTATAAATTGTTCTGTGATACATTTGAGCAGTCATGCACTCAGTTGTCTCTCGCTACTGATAATCTTATTTGTTTTGGGGACTTGAATATAAATATCATGGCATCTACTTCACCTGATTGTATATACTATACAAATATGCTGGAGTCTTTGGGTCTAACACAAATTATCGAGGAACCGACAAGATTTGGGAGATCACTCTTAGATCACATTATTGTATCTAATACTAGTATTGTTATGAATTCAGGAGTTACTGGGCCAATATTTTCTGATCATGAAACTATTTTCTGTGAATTAGCATTACAAGTAAGACAAAACAGCGTGTATCATAAAACTACTAGATCTTTTAAAAACTTCCATATGAATGCGTTTCTTAATGATGTTGTACGAATTGCGTGGCAAAACATATTTTATATTGATGATGTGGATTCAAAAATTTCCTTTCTTAATAACAATATTACAACCCTAATTGACAAACATGCTCCTATGAAAACCATCACAAATTTTAATAAAGTTAGTTCTCCTTGGTTAAGTGAAAACACAAAATTTCTAATGAAACTTAGAGACAAAGCGTATGTTAAATTTAAAAAATCCAAGTCGCCTTCTAGTTGGGATTACTATAAATTGTTGCGCAATCTAGCTACAAAAACGATTAAATTAGAAAAAAAAGCATATTTTGAATATAAGATTAAATCAAATAATTCTAAAGAAAATTGGAATATGCTCAAACAGATGAAAGTAGTGAATGACAATAAAAATTATGAATTGCCTCCTGATCTTCAGAATGCAACTGAGATTAATGACTATTTTATCGATAGTATCCCTACTATACATGGTAATAATGCTGATGTTTCCAAATTTTATACTAATAAACCTAGTGTTACTTCTGCATTTAAATTTATTCCAGTAGATGTATCCACAGTTGCAAAATTTATTAGTGAAATTAAAACTAACGCTTCTGGGTGTGATAACATTAATATTAAGATCATAAAGCTTTTCTGTCCTACTATTTTGCCTTACTTAACACATATAATTAATTGTTGTTTACTTAATAATACTTTCCCAAAACTGTGGAAAAAGGCAGTTATTACTCCCATACCAAAAAGCTCCAATCCTAAAATATACAAAGACTTACGGCCTATAAGTATCCTTCCGGTTTTCTCGAAAATTTTGGAAAAGGTTATAAATGTTCAGGTTCGTGGTTATCTAAATGAAAATAATATCTTGCCTGATAATCAATCAGGTTTTAGGGCTGGCTATAGTTGTTCAACTGCATTACTGAACGTCACTGATGACTTAATGACTGCTAATGATCGAAACCAACTCTCCATATTAATCCTTTTAGATTTCAGTAAAGCTTTCGATACTTTAAATCACAACATTTTGCTCGATATTCTAAAATATATAGGCTTCTCAACTAGTGCTATTGATTTACTTCGAAGTTACCTGTCTGACAGACTCCAGAGTGTCAAGTTGGTAAACGAGTCATCGGCGTACAGAACACTATCTAGGGGAGTGCCACAAGGCTCCATACTAGGCCCTTTACTATTTTCAATTTATACTCACGCCTTTCATAGCGTCGTTAAGACTTGTATGGTGCATATGTACGCTGACGACACGCAGTTATACTACTCATTCGAGTCTGAAAGGGTTTTACAAGCTTTAAATGATATACAAGTTGATTTAGACTCTATTTTCAAAATTGCATCCCAACACAGTTTACTCCTTAATCCTCTCAAATCGGTAGTCGTACTCTTCGGTAACAAACAAAAAGTGGGGGATTTAAGGACTCTAGTAAGTTTAAATATTGATGATCAAGTAATTCCAATTAGGGAAGAATCTAAAAACCTTGGAATAATGGTGAATAATAGCTTTAGATATAATTCTCTTGTGAACAATTATATTAAACGGGCTTACCTAAATTTAAAGTTAATTTATCCGCATCGCCATTATCTTCCACAAAATCTTAAAGCTCAGTTGTGTGATTCTTTAGTTTTAAGTCATTTTAATTATTGTTCGCAAATTTACGGTCCTTGTATTACCAAAGACACTTCTTCCAGAATTCAAAGGGTGCAAAATTCTTGCATACGTTTAATTTTTGGCATTAAAAAATATAACCGCGTTTCACATAAATTAAAAGACATACAGTGGCTTAACATGGAAAACAGGAGACTGCTGAGTGCTGCCTGCCTGTATCACAGAATTATTACAGAAAAACAGCCCATATACTTGTATAATAAAATAACCTTTCGTACAGATGTACATAATTTGAATTTACGTTTTAAAGGTGGAATAACACCGCCAATTCACCGAACTACAATGTACAAAGGTTGTTTTTCGTATAATATCTTTAAGATCTATACCGCTGTGCCACATTCTCTTAAAACACTTCCTCTTGGATTGTTTAAAAATAGATTTCGCCAGGTTTTGCTTGATAGTCAGCTTACTGATTTGCTTTATTCTTGATACTATTTATTTTCTTTTGTGCATCATTGATAATTAGCTGGTTCCTACAACAGCTCATTTTTTTTTTTTTTTTTTGGTTTTTTAATTTTTGTAAGTGTAGATATGATTAATGTTATTGTGCTACTGTGTTGTTCCTGCGTCTTTATAGTAAGCTAATGGCTATCAGGGGTTTGGTGGAAGATCAGAAACTGCTTTGTAGTAACTGAACTGGATCCCTGTGGTTTCCACTTACTATTACAATAAATTTTGATTTCTTTAAATAATTAAATTATGTTAGTGGTGTAGTAATTTATTAAGTGGAAATAAACTATTATTATTATTATTTAGTTAAGGCCTATTTTTTGAGAGAATGTTGCTGGAGGCATGTATAGGTGTCATCTGTAAGGATTATCCTTAATAGCGGTATCGGAGGGAGGCAGAACACCCTAAATGTGCACTGTCAGTATATGTCAAATTCGGGGTTAGCAGGTTAGGTTTTGTGTCAAAACTGATGGAAAACCTAACCTGATAACCTCGAATTTGACATAGACTTACAGTGCCACCAACATATTACCTTACCTTAATATGTTGGTATCACTGTAAGTCTATGTCAAATTCGAGGATATCAGGTTAGGTTTTGTGTCAGTTTGTGTCAAAACTGATGGCAAACCTAACCTGCTAACCTCGAATTTGACATATACTGACTGTGCAAATTGGGGGTGTTCTGCCTCCCTCCGATACCGCTATTAAGGATAATCCTTACAGATGACACTTATACATGCCTCCCCCAACATTCTCTCAAAAAATAGGCCTTAACTAAATGATCACTAAAAAGTGTCACCAGCTCTTAGACTATAAGACGAATTTTAATTATTCCTAAAGCTTCTAGGGGGTGTTCCGACACCCATATCACCCCCCATAATTACGCCACTGAATATTAGACACTATGGTACAGTATGTGCTTATTTTAATATATTTGTATAATTTTCAGAATTCAGTCGGCAAAATGTCAAAGATGATTAAAAGGAACGTCACTCCGGCTTACTACGAAGGACTACGTTGCTCAGTCTGCAGTGGCTACCTGTCTCGTGCCCCAATACGATTGCTGCCAGATGGAAGTGCTCTTTGCTATGACTGTGTACCACCAAACAATGAAGTACCCTACAGAGCTGTAATTGTAGAAAATTTGCTTAGCGAAGCGACATTTCCATGCCACTATAAGCAATTTGGATGCACCGTCAATGTTCAGTTTAACAAGGTATCGAACCATGAAGATGGATGTATTCATCGCCCTTTCCCTTGCGCCTCCCTGCCCCATACTTCTTGTTCATGGAACGGATCAGTGTCTCAACTAACCGGTCACTTTGCAGAAAAGCACTCCAATTTTGTACAGCAGAAAGCTAAAATAAAAATTTGCGTCGACCAGGACAAGAAAGGCGTGCTGCTGGTGAAAGAAAATCTTGGATCTTTCATTGTGAGCTATGCATTTAATTCAGCGATCTCCAGTTTAAGATACCAAATTAGAATGTGCGTGGTGGGCATGGACAGCCGGGATTGTACGTTGCAGTTGTCCAACGATTTTGACCCTGATTATAATGTGAATTTGAAGGCTAAATGTTTTGCTTATAATACAGATTCCTGTAATGATAGCTTTCTGAATGTAGATGTGAAGTCTGTACTTGCAGTGTTAAACAATCCCAAAAATATTACGGTGGTATTTCATGTCAAACTACCAACACCTACACCCGACAGCTCTCCAAATAATAAAGTTGATTATAAATTGCTTTATTCAAATAGATGTGCCAAGTGTCACCATTTTCTTGTTCCACCACTGTTCGATTTGTCAGGTAAAATTATTTGTGGAGACTGTTCTACAGACGGCTGCACACCGACGACCAATAAAACATTGGAATATTGGTTGATTACACAAAATTTTCCCTGCAAATGGCGAGGATGTGACTTCATAGGAAATGGAGGTGTCATACGAAGGCACCAAATTGAATGTGACTTCCGCCTTTACATGTGTAAGTTGTTTTGTAAAAAGCACTTTGAACAAAGTTGTGCAAAACTACACATGAGGAGTCATGGCTATAAGTACCTTTCTGATAAGTATGTAGATACGTTCAAATTTCGTGATAATCTACATAACAAGCAAATGTTTGTTATCGAAGACAATGAAATTCTTGTAATACACATGAAAGAACTTCCATGTAAAAGTAATGATGAACGAGATAAATCCTATGAAGTAAGCATTCGCTACAACAGTGATCCAGTTTCCGAACTTAACAGGTGAAGTGTTAAATTAAAGAAGTTTCCACTTTTTCTTTCTAATACATCTGTTTGTTTTTCTGATTTACTAACTTGCTTTCAATCATCTGACTTAATATCAGCAACTATAAAACTCAAAACTTGATTAAATTTACATAGAAATGTATTTTTAACAATGAGCCAATTTGAAGAAAATGATTTCATTTTTTTATATTTTAAAAGGTTGCTTGAGAACATATTAAATGTTAGCAGTATTACTTGATTTTTACCATACCATTTTATATATTAATAGCGTGCTCTCTATTATTTTTGTACCTGTAGGCTAGGCACATAATTAAGTAGGTATATTTTTTATGCATCTTTAGGTTAAGTATTTTCAGAATTTTGTCAATTTTACACTAATAAATGTTGAACATTGTATTGTCGTTTTCTATTAACAGAAAGAGTTAAGTTTAAATAAAAGCAATGGCTATTAACAGTAATAGTTTTTATGTACAGTCGTGTGCAAATAAATCTGGGACAGTGTTTTTTTCACATGCAGATTCAGTTAAGAATTTGAAGAATATTTCCATGGATTTCCTCTTATCAGAGAGAATTACGGGGTTGAGTACCTGTTAAAGTTTAATCTAACTCTTTCTGATAGCAGGAAATCCATGGAGATTGTAACATAAATGATGTGCACTGGACGAGCTCTGGATGGCAACTGTTTATTAAATGTTTGGTTTACAAAGCTTGTGTATGTACAAGGTGTTGCCTACCTCACATCATCTTTCTTAAGCTAATTCCAAACCTTACAATATATAAATGAACTACTAACTTAAGTTTTACATTAGTTACATTGATTTTTTTTTACACAAATTCATTTTACGAAGTTACAACTAAAACTAGACATAATCATTTAACAAAGCAGGCCTTACAACAATTCTGCCTAAACGTGTAATGTTCCTATTGTTATCAGGCACATCTTCCTTTAAACTGGTAGAGGGTCTTTGATTATTATACTCTACTTCACTTTCGACCTCAATGTGCTTGTAATCTTTTACATTTTGATTTGCAGTTTGTCCACATGACGTAGAACTACTTTGAGATGGTTCAACTTTACAACTTTTATTCATCGGTTTAACAAATTTTCTATTACGAATTATAGTTGAGCCATCTTCCCGTAGTATTTTGTACGATCTGATACCTACTTTCTCCAGAATTTTCCCTTTTTCCCACAACCCTTTAGGAAGTACCTGTACCATTACATGAGAATTTTCTTCTAGATTTCTAAGTACCTTACTCCCCTTTTGTCAAAATATTTTTTTTGGTGTAGTTGTGAGTTATCTAGGAACTTATCAAATTTTCCTTTGTTAATTAATTTAGGTTCGAACTGTTGATTTTGCGGTAATATAGATCGCAAATTACGGTTCATCAAAATATTTGCTGGTGAATGGTAACCATCAAATCCAGTAATGCCAGATATGGATCCTTTTTTTCTGTTAAACATTTTTTTAGAGTGTTTTTTACTGTCTGAATGGCTCTTTCCACTTGTCCATTTGATTGTGGATATTTTGGTGATGACGTTACGTGTTCAAATTTCCATAGTTTTGCAAATTTTTTATATTCAAAACTTGAAAATTCGGGCCCGTTGTCAGTACATACAAATCTAGTTATTCTATAATGAGCAAAAACGGATTTTGTTTTTGATATGACATTACAGCTTGACAAATTTTTACTTAAATTAATGACTTCTACATACTTTGAGTAATAATCAGTGATCAATAAATAAGCTTCGTTATAAAGGTGAAAAATGTCACAAGTAACTTTATAGAACGGTAGTTTCTCAATTTCATGAGGAATCATGGGTTCCGCTTTTTGTGAATTTTGAAAACTTTGGCAAATGTGACATGACAAAATCATATCCTGTACACTCTTTGTCATTCCTGGCCAAAAAAATGACAAGTTTGCTTTGGAAACTGTTTTATTGATGTCCAAGTGGCCATAATGCAGTTTTTCTAAAATTTCTCTTCTACAACTTTGAGGCACAACCAATTTTTGATTTTTGAAAACCAGGTCATTCGCTATCGTTAGTTCGTGTTTGTATTTATAATAAAATTTAATACTTTCAGAAAGATCTTTCATTTTATTTGGCCAACCATTTACTATGTGCTGTTTTACTATCATCAAATCTTTGTCCCTAATAATCTCCTCTTGAAAATAACTTTGTTTTTCCTCCGATATATATAAATTCAACGAGACTAAACAAATTTGCGTTTCTAGCTCTAAATCTATGTTTTCATCAAACACCTCGTCCTTAATAAAAACCCTTGAAAGTGTGTCTGCTAATACTAATTGTTTCCCCGGCTTATATATCAATGTAAAATCATATTTCCGCAACTGAATTAACATTTTTTGTAATCTAGGAAGGCAGACATTTAATGGTTTTTTGATAATTTGTATCAGAGGTTTGTGGTCTGTCTCTACCGTAAAATGTTTGTCAAACAGATACTGCTTAAATTTTTCCACCCCAAACCAGATTGCTAACAGCTCTTTCTCGATTTGAGCATATCGGGTCTGAGCCTCTGTAAATGCACGCGACGCATGTGCACATGGTCTCTCTTCTTGTAAGAGAACTGCCCCCATGCCACTTTTTTGAAGCGTCTCCTGAAACTGTAGTGGGCTTTTTAACATCGAAAAATTGTAAACATGGACTTTTACTTATATCATTTTTTAAACTAGCAAAAGCTTCATCGTGTTTTTTCTCCCAGCTAAAAACTACATCTTTCTTAAGCAAGTTTCTCAATGATGCTGTTTTTTTTGACAGGTTATTTACAAATCTACTGATATATGTAACAAGCCCTAAAAATCTTTGGACGTCTTCCACACTTTGTGGTGTTTGCATTTTTTTAATTGCTTCAGTCTTTGAATCATCTGCTTCTAACCCATTTTTTGATATCTTATGTCCCATGTACTGCACTAGCAACAAATTTACACTTTTCTCTGTTAAATCTCAGATTAAATTTTTCAGCTAATTTAAACACGTTTTGTAAACGAACATTATGTTCTGCTATGGTTCTTCCCGAGATAATAATATCGTCAATATAAACGCTAACTCCCTCTAGGTTGCCAAATATTTCATTCATTCTTTCCTGAAATACCTCTGGTGCACTAACTAACCCATAAGGAAGCGTTAAGAAACAATATCTACCGAAAGTGCACAATCTAGAGCTATTTTTATCTAATTTGATTTGTACGAACCCCTGAGTTGCATCCAATGTGCTAAAATACTGTGCCCCATCCAACTTGATTGTTAACTCCTCTAAATTTGGAATTTGAAAATAATGTCTTTTAATAGACTCGTTAAGGTCAGCCGGATCCAAACAAATTCGAAGCTGTCCGGTTGCCTTCCTGATTATAACAATAAGGTTTACCCAATTTGCGCTTTCATCCGATCTCTCTATAATTTGTTGTTTTTCTAATTGATCCAACGTTTCCTTACGCTGATCCCTAATTAAAAAAGGTATTTTTCTTACTGGGTGCACCACCGGGTCTGCACCTTTTTTTAAGTTTATGCGATACGGCTTTTCCCAACACCCTATTCCCTCCAAAATGAAATTATTACCTTTTAATAACTGGCTAATTTCTTTTTGTTCCTGTATAGTATTTTTTACTATTTTACTTGCTGGCTGGTTATTGTTTATTGCCTCTGTCTTTTTAATTAAGCCTAGTTCTACACATGCTTTGAGCCCTAATAGAGGGGTATTAGTTAGATCGACCACATAAAATAAAAGATCCTTTTTCGTTTGTTTATATATGCACTGTAAAATGCATTGACCAATTACCGGTAATGAATCCTTAGTATGTCTGTTTTATTAATTTGGCTTACCTCAAAATTTATAGAGTTTAATACACTTACAGGTATCGAGAGATCCAAAAAAAACTGTTCCTCAGCGGGCTGTGGAAATTCAACGTATGAATAATATGTTGGTGACACTGTACGTCAGTGTCAAATTCGAGGTTAGCAGGTTAGGATTTGCGTCATTTTGTGTCAAAACTGACGGAAAACCTAACCTGATAACCTCGAATTTGACATTGACGTACAGTGTCACCAACATATTATTCATACGTTGAATTTCCACAGCCCGCTGAGGAACAGTTTTTTTTGGATCTCTCGATATAATGTTTGCCATTGCCCCAGTGTCCAGTTGTAAACTAATGGAGTGGTTGTTCACCTCTAGGTTTGCGAACCATGATTCCTCCGTGAGTGCATCGACTGTACCTTCGATTGTACCTATATACAGAAAATCATTAGCAACATTGTTTGTAATATTATTGTTATCATAAATTTCATGCACGTTTTTTGTATTAGATTTACTTCGGCATGCAGAAGCAAAATGATTCACCTTCCCACATTTACCACACTTTTTACCGTAAGCTGGGCACTTTCCAAAATCATGCACATATGCACACTTGTGGCAGCGCTTTGCTTGCGTACTACCTTCTCCTTGGTGACCTCTGCTGCTGGAAGTAGCATGTCCACGTGCTTGAACAGGCTTTTGTTGCTGTTGTCCTCTGGCAAAGCTGTTTCTCGACTTCCGCACTTGGTCCACGTTGGCACCTTTTTCACCTGTTATTTGATGGTTGCGGTCTCTAGTATTCTCTAGGTTTAAACAGGTTTTTACGGCTTCGTTCAGCGTGTCCTTAACGTCCGGTAGTAGAAGGAGTTTCTCTCTTATAACCTCAGACTTCAACCCGCAGGTCAATATATCTTTAACCAAACTTTCACGTAGGGTTCCAAATTCACAAGATAGTGATAGATTTTTTATTTCAGTTATATACTGTTCTATCGACTGACCTTCTTTTTGTTTGCAGGTTAAAAATTTGTGCCTTTCGAAGGCTAAATTTCACTTTGGGTTGAAATGGTTTTCTGGGTTGAAATGGTTTTCAAACTTTTCTAACAGTTTTTCTAGTTTGTCTTATCCTCTACGGTAAATGTAAATGTGTTAAAAATTCTCATACCTTCTTCCCAGGGCCGGATCTAAGATGTGGGTGGCCCGGGGCCCATTTTGGTGGGAGGCCCATTGTTTCAAGGTGTTGCAATATGTAATGCAAAAACACGAAATGAAACGAACACAAGTTTATTTACAAAATTTATTTACGCAGAGAAATTCAGTTAAAATTATTCAATTTTTACTTCCCTCGTCTGAAAGAGGTTTTCTCAATTCCGTCAGTCTATCTGTCTGTCATCTGTCTGTCTGTCTGTCTGTCCGTCCGTCTGTCTGTTGGCAGTATAGCTCAAAAACTATTTGTCAGAGGAACAATATTGTGCATACACATTATATATCTACCTCGGATGAAACCGGTACAATTTCATACAAATATATACAGGGTGAGCACCTTAAAAAAATAAAATTTTGTTTATTTTTGTGTTGATTTTGAAATAAAAGAAAGTAATTACTTTCACATAGGTCAGGCTTTACATTTGCCGAAAATAAGACACAACCGATAGAGGATAATGTCACAAAAGAGTAAAAACATTTCAACAATAACAGCGTTTTCTTTAAGAGCAGCGCGCGCCGGACTTATTTGAAAGCGGCTTGGTAGCATAGATGACTTTATCGATGCAGATAGGGACTCTATGTTGGGGCGCTCTGCAGATGCGGCGGGTTCAAACCCGAGCGGGATACATTTGTTTTGATATTTGAAAATGTATTTAATTTATTAGAAACGTGAAGATACTTTTACTTCTAACTTAATTTAATTTTTAAAATTTATTATTGTCACAATGTCGACGAGGGAAGTTCCGCGTAAAGTCTTTTACAGATTTTTTCGTTTAAAAGTATAGTATAACATAACACAAATAACACATAAATATATTACAAATCAGCGAATGAATAATGTTATAACCATTACAGGCACTTTCCTCGATTTTCGTGCTGCAAAATCGCTGATGATGTCACTAAAGTCCAATTCACGCAGTATATCTGACTTTTAACATAATGCAATTCGTGTTTTTCAACATACTGAACATTTAATTGTGAATAATTATAACTGGTGTAAATTAGTAAATTATCAGCCATTGTAACTAAATTTAATGTGCATTACTATGTTGTTGGAAGAACGGGCCAGTTCATCAGTACAATAACTTTTTTTATGATTTTCAATAATTTTAACTAATTTAAAATATAAAGCTTGACTATTACATTTCATATCAAGCTAGAGAAGTAAGACAGAATGTATGGAAATTTTTGTTAAATGTTCCCTATCATTATAAGCAGTTCACAGCAAAGAGACATGTATTTTTCCTGTTTTGTAATATTTACCCCTGTATTGGTGGGTGGCCCAGGGCCCGGGCCCCTTGGGCCCCCCTCTTAATCCGGGCCTGATTCTTCCCCAATCAATGTAAGAAGTTGAGCGCATTTGGTAATTTCTTCCTTCTTGCAAATTTCCGTTGCGTTCAGGTATGTTGTATACCTTTGTTTCCAGAACTTCCAGTTTTCTGCCAGGTTTCCCATCACAATCATTGGTGGTATACCACGAAAATCCATTTTATTATGTTTGATTGTATATCTTCAGTGCACTTTAATTAATATTCTTGATCAAATCGCTCTTATAATGAATTTAAGTTGCATGTGAGTTCCCTTCGGAATTTTCTAGTCCGCCATGTTCTTCCACGACTGCGCCATGTAACATAAAATGATGTGCACTGGACGAGCTCTGGATGGAAACTGTTTATTAAATGTTTGGTTTACAAACCTTGTGTATGTACAAGGTGTTGCCTACCTCACAATGGATACCACCACTTTCCGAAGAATTAGTATTAACTGCATTTGTAAAAGAACTACAAAACCAAGAAGTAGGTATATTGGCTGAGAGTATTGTGAATACAAATTACTACAATATTACCTTACAATGACAAATCGAAATCGTTAAGATTTTCGTATTCCTGGTTAAAATACTCTTTTCAGTTGAAAATTGAAGAAAGTTATGGACTTGTAAAATAATTTAATGAAAGGGTCTCTAGTATAATCCAAAAGTTGGTTATGGAACATATTTTACAGTGAATAAACAACATAACCTTGAAACTGACAAAAATGGCAAGATTTTGTGCTGTTTGGGAGAATATTTAACTACAGATTATCCTTTGCTAGATATAGGTATTGTTGAATGCGCTGTTTCTTAACTCCGCCTCTTCATTTATAATCTTCCTTATCAACACTCGAACTTCGCCGGCCAACACAAAATTACCATACTTAAACTCTGCCGATATACTACCTGACTCTTAATCCGCAGGATTTTTAATTATGTTTGTTTCTTCTACTTAAGAGTATATTAAACAACAAGATAACACAATATATTTGTATAAGCTGAATAAAAATATGAATTAAATTTGCTATGAAACAATTGCAAGCACTTTCACATGCACTTGCCCATAGTAAAGGTTGAAACGTAGCAGATTTGCTAATATAATTATCAATTAAATAATCGCAATAGTCACTCACTCTTGTCTTTGGTAATCACTGACATAAAATTAAATGCAAAACAATCGCTAACATCTTGGGGTTCCAACATAGCGAAACCAAAAGTCCAGTGTAGCCATTTACCGATTTCTGAACTACTTTTGTATTCACTAGTTAATCCTAGTTTTTGGATTTTGCTCCACAAACTTTGTGTCAAATGAAATCGGCAACCTGTTAATGTAACACCTTTAAAAACGGTATTTATAGCTACGTGAATACCAACTTCAAAATCCGCAACTACTTCTTTGACGGAGTTCGAGTAAGGGATTATAGTAGATTACTTTTATTTTTACCTGCCATGTCATTAGCTGGCGGAGATAATGACCAGCCGTTGAATGCACCTTCGGTGTTTTAGTCTAAAAATTCAGAACGTTTGAAGCTGCAATAAGTGTAGATCTTATAAAAGCTGATAAAATAATTCTTACCTGCAGTACCTACTAGGCCACCAGTGGTTAGAGTGGCAGACTAGTAATCACAGCGATCAGGGTTCAAACCCCGGGAGAGGCACAAATTTACGTAGAAAAACATACAATATCAGTCCTTCTCAGGACTAACCAGGAACACCTGAAGACGGGAGTGGATCAAAACGCCCGAAACGTTGTGTGATTTACACCCTAGACAGTGGAAAAAGTCCGACAAACATATCATAATAGACCACTGCCAAAAAATGACATTTAGAAAATAAGGTTAGCAGGTTAGGTTTTGCGTCAGTCTGTGTCAAAACGGACGCAAAACCTAACCTGCTAACCTTGAATTTGACATAGACTTACAGTGTCACCAGCATATTAACAACAGTGAATTTCAAAAACATTTCCATTTATTAATCACAGTTAGGTTGGTCTACCTACAAAAAATTTCCAAGAAATTTTGTTGTTGTCTTGATTATGGCTCGTGAACTAATTTTTCTATTGGTCATTAATGAGTGTCGTACGATTTTCAAATTAATTAACATGTCCGTTAAAGCTAAAATGTGTATTAGAACTGTTAAGAGACTTTAACATTCAATTATGAAAATTTTAAATATGATTTTCAATTAATACCTTGGCATATAGTTTATGAATGGGATCAAATATAATGTACACCAAATTAAACCATACATCCCTAGCGCTGTCCCACCAAAAAATTTAATGAACATCAAAAAATCTTAATGGAACCCAAATTATTATACTTCAGAAATGAGAACAGCACCACTAAAATAGCTATGTTGCGTATTGTTTTACCATTGCTTACATTTTAAATTCCATATGTCTATCAATTTTACTAAATGTTCACCAAATTTAGAACGCTCAAGTTACGGTCGTCCGTGCTGTACATAATAAATATTCGCGCTATCCATTTATATTTAGTCTTTCTCGAAAAAACTACTTGTGCTTCAAATAATTATTCTGTTACTCCAAAATGAAATAAGCTCGAGCATCTCTCCTTGTCCGCTTCCAGACAAACTTCTTGCAGGCTTCAGCTTGCAGCCGCACACTGTGTTTGGTAGCTTTTACAGTGTATTGCCGTATGAAAAAACTTAGTAAGTTTAATTTTCAATTTTGTTTGTGAAATTTGTGTTAGATTTTTACATATACAGTGTGGTCCATTAAGTGTGCAACAAATGGGAAATTTTTTTATTAGTTGTACAATCGAAATTTAAATATTGCCAAAAGTTAGTGCATGTGTGATAACATATCAGATGCCCTTAGAATGGCTTCAAGTCAAACAATATACAGGGCAGGACAAAAAATATGAAATTCGTTCAAGAACAAAGTTACCTTATTTCAAAAATATAGCAAAATTTTATTGAGAAAAGTTGTTTAGAATTAAAAGTTATGCTCAAATACAAAGTCACGGCCTCCTATTCGAATTTTGATTCTTTTTGGAAAATTTTGTATTACCCCGTATGATACATATTTTTATTATTTTGATTTTATATGTATTTAAAGTAGCCACAACCACATCGCTTTTAAATAACTTTTAGCAACTTGAAGTGTATTTGTAAAATTTACTTGGATTTATATTTTTTTAGGTAAGCGTCCACTTCATGTTTGTTGCAACGATATTTAACAGAACTTTAGAATTTCGCAAATAATTCTTTTTAACAAGGCAAATGCTTTACTAATAATAATTTACATATGAAAAAACTCTTAATAAAATCAGAATAATAAAAATATGTATCATACTGGGATAATACAAAATTTTACAAAAAGAATCAAAATTCGAATAGGAGGCCGTGACTTTGTATTTGAGCATAACTTTTGATTCTAAACAACTTTTCTCAATAAAATTTTGCTATATTTTTTGAAATAAGGTAACTTTATTCTTGAACGAATTACATATTTTTTGTCCTGCCCTGTATATTGTTTGACTTGAAGCCATTCTAAGGGCATCTGATATGGTTATCGAACATGCACTAACTTTTGGCGGTATTTAATTTCGGTTTTACAACTAATAAAAAAATTTCCCATTTGTTGCACACTTAATGGACCACACTGTACACTAGCGGACCCGACAGACGTTATCCTGCCCGCTTCCTGCTATCAGTGGGTTCAGCAAACGTTTTTTCGATATTCGAGTTTTTCGATTTTTTTCATTTTAAAAAATATTGGGGGGTGGTGAAATTTTGGGGTTATATGTTTATATGCCAGAAATCTAAAAAAATTAAAAAAGAAATTTTGTCATTTTTTTTTAATTGCCTAGAACCCGATTGCAGCGCCACTTACCGGGTCCAATTGTAAATCTAAACCATCCAGGGACCACTTAAACACAAAAAATTTCATCAAATCGGTCAGCCGGTTAGGAAGAGTTCAGTTACATACAGACGTAGAAGAATTATATATATAAAGATATTGATTTATTTCCAAGAATTCTTCAGACTTATTTCTATGTCCCCATTAATAAACAAGGCCTAATAAAACACGATAGATTTTCTTATAAGTGATATTTAAGCCAGCAAGAAATATAAATCTGGGTATACTTTGAAATTGAATGTGGTATAAAATATAGTAAATATTGTGTATTTTTGCCAAAGAAATAGTTTTTTAAATGCTAAATAATATAAAACGCTGACGAAATTAAATATCTGGGTATCATGTTAGAATTAAATGCGGAATAAAATTTGGTGAACGTATAGTATTTTTAGCCAACGAAAGTTATTTTTAGGAACAAATAATATAAGAGACCAGCATGATGTCAATTTTTGGTTGTTGCTCTAAGATTATGTATTTTCTTAATTTTGGTGAGCATTTAGTATTTTTGGGAAACGAAAGTATTTTTTTGTACGAAAAGAATGGGTACATTTGGTAGACTGTTAAATACCACCCTTTATGAATTAACTGATGTTGACATTAGGTAAATTTTTTAAACGAAAATATTACATACTGCTTACAATCATGCACCTTTTGTTAATAATAATAATTCCCATTATTCCCGACGGGGACATAGGGAGTTTGTCAAGTTCCTCCACTCATCTTTGTGTTTAGCTAAGGAAGCCAGTTGAGCGATAGTCTTTCCTGTTTCCTTCTCTACAGTTCTCCTCCATGTTTGCCTGGGGCGCCCTGGTTTTCTTCCCCCCTTGCGGGTTCCACTGTAATGCCATTCTACAGATCTCTTTCTTGTCTTTTCGTAGTGTATGACCCACCCAGCCCAACTTTCTTCTTGTTATTTCAGTATTTATATCATCTTGCCCTGTTCTTCTCCACAGTTCTTCATTACTAATAACCTCAGGCCACCATATCTTTAAAATAACTCGTAGACATCGATTTACAAAAGTTTGCAATTTATGTTTGATTTCGCTTGTCACCAGCCATGTTTCCGAACCGTATAACAATACTGGTTTTACCATTGCATTAAACACTCTAAGTTTAGTATACACATTGATATTATTCGCGCACCAAACATTATTTAAGCTAACAAAGGCACTTCGAGCTTTATTTAATCTTGCTTTGACATCCTTCAGCGCACCACTTTCCATGGAAACAACACTGCCAAGGTAGGTAAATTCCTGTACTTGCTCTATATCCTCTTCTTCCAATTTTATTTTTGTAGGCCTTGAACTGGAGCACATTAATTTGGTTTTCTTCCTGTTGATTTTTAACCCTGCTTTGACAGACTCTTTTCTGAGTTGTTCAATTTTATCTTGCATGTGTTTACTGTTCTGCGACAGGAGACATATATCATCTGCATAATCCACATCCTCTAGCATTTCCTCCATATTGCAAACAACTCCTCTTCCACTGCCCGTTACTGTATTTCTTAGTACTTCATCTAGTGCTACTAGGAACAAAAGTGGCGACATTATACACCCTTGTCGGACTCCAGTTTTGCTTTCAAATGCACCTTTTGTTACACATGGAATAACTAAAGCATATGCACCATGGTTAACCGATAATATAAGAAACATGATCAAGATTAGAAATAACGCCTTAAAACGCTTTAAAAGTAGCAAAAATGACAGGCACTGGCAGTATTATAAGCAGTGCGAAATTTAGTGAACGCAGCAATTAAAAGAGAGAAAAAGCATTTGGGGAATACAAATTTAGAAATACAAACACAAAAAAGCTTTGGATTGCCTGATTATTTATCAGATTCTGATGAAATTAACAATTATTTCATTAATTCAATACCAAAATTAAACGAACTTAGGTATCTTATTTTATAATTACAATATTATTTGTTCGATTAAATTACAACTTACTTTTGAATGCGTTGCGGAACAAGTTATTTTCAAAATTATTAGAAGTCTTAAAAGCAACGCCGTTGGATCAGATGGCATTAATATATTAACAATTAGTCTGCATACCGTACTTGCTACCATATATTAGATATATTATTCATTTTTGCTTAGAAAACTCAAAATTCCCCAGTGCTTGGAAACGAGCTATAGTTACACCGTTGCCAAAAGCTTTTAGTGATATTAGGCCAATAAGTATCTTGCTTACATTTTCTAAAATTCTTGAGAAAGTTATTGAAATGCAATTACGCCGCCACTTAAATGTATATATCATACCTCCCACACAGTCAGGATTTAGAGCTGGCCATAGTTGCAGCACTGCCTTGATGAACATAATCGATGATATTGTAGCGGCATGTGCTAAAGGTAATCTAACTTGTTTAACATTACTTGATTATTCAAAAGCGTTTGATACGTTGAATCATAAAACTCTGCTTGCTATTATGCATTACATTGGCTTAGCGCCATCGGCTATTGAATTAACATCAGATTATTATATATAATGCAACTAGTGGGTTCTTGATTGTCAAATAATCATTTCTGTTTACACGAGATATATTGTTTGCCTAAAATATATCGAAATTATCAAAAGTTAGTACATGCGTAACTATGCATTTTGCCTTTTTTTATTGGTTGATGTGGGTGTGGTATAATCTATCTAATAGATCACAAGCTGGTAAATATTTAAATAATATTTAAGTATACGCCCCACTTACAACTGGTGTTCATCAAGGTTCAATTTTAGGTCCATTGTTATTTGTTAAATACACTTTTAATTTATCAGCTACTTTATTATCTTGTCATTCACATTTATATGCTGATGACACACGAATATATTTAAGTTTCACATCCGATGAGGTGCAGCAAGCAGTAGTAGCAATTAATTACGATTTAAATAATATAGTAAACTTTTCACAATGACATTCTCTTAATATTAATCCAAAAAAATTTGCACTGGTACTATTTGGGAAAAGAAACGATAAGACAAGCTATCATCAATGCAGCTGCTGTAACTGTAACTGTCGACCAAGTAGTGGTGCCAGTTTCAGATGCTGTTTAAAATTTAGGGGTGTATATAGATTCAGAATTAAAGCTCATTCAGCATATCACTAAATATTTACAAAAAGCATATTGTAACTTAATATCAATTAATTTATCAGAATAGGCATAAGTACCTATATTAACACAGAAAGTTAAATTGATGTTATGTAATTCACTAGTTCTTTCTAATCTTGATTATGCAGACACAGTTTATGGCCAATTTCTGGATACTGTAGATAAAAATAAAATACAAAAATTACAAAATTCATGCTTACGACTAAGATTTGGCATAAGAAAAGATGACCGTATCAGTCACAAGTTGCATACCGTGCGATTTGTAAACATGGCAAAAAGGCGATATTTGCATCCTGTATGCTTATATCACAAAATTATATTGCACAAAACACCAGTTTATTTATATAACAAAATTAGATTTCGTACGGATGCACATAATATAAATATTCGATTTAAAGGAACTCCTACTCCACCTCAACAGTGTACTGAATTCTTTAAACGATCATTTTCATATGACATAACAAAATGCTACTAGTTTTAACCAATAAACTGATATTAAAACAGTCAGAGCAATACCAGCGTACATAAATCAAACAAGTAGAGACACTCACTGTCGGTTCCTATGATGTCAAGTTTCCGATTTGGATGACCTTAAACGGCTCCTGGGGGGGGGGGGGTACTTTCCGATAGTACTAACAGATGGTGCCACTACTTGATCACATCATGACTGAAAGCAGAACCAGTAACTGGCTCTGATTGGTAGAACTTTGTGCTGCCATCTGATAGTCAAGCTTAGAAATACCCCCTCAGTCACTGTCCCAGGCACTCTAGACAGGTTTCAACATTTGGCATGAGTGTCTCTACTTGTTTGATGTATGTACGCTGGCAATACTCCTAACAGCAGGGCAGTGGTTTATTTAATTTAGCTATTCCTTCGTTTTTTTTTAATGCCGAATCTGGGGTTAAGTGGAAAAGCAGCAAACGTAGCCCGTTTGCTGAACTTCGTCCAAAGAATATATTAATCTTTAATTTAATTTATTTTGTATTTTCACTAATAAAAGACATTTATTACTATTATTATAAATAATCACTAACTACATTGTATCTAATAAGAGATCATAATTGAATAAAATGAAACTTTTCAATTTCTTAGTATTTTTTAATACTTTCTCATATTTATAGCCTATCATAATATTTATTTACGTCGATACAATATGGGGTAAATATTAATTAAATAGCATCAGGGGGGACATTGTTTGTGATTATTAGTGAATCTTATGAGGATTGGTGATTATCCATAGCGGTAATTAAATAAATAACGGTAAATGTAAAACCTCTGTATTTTCAAATAACTATAATACAAATGGGGGTAATAGTACTTATGTACATTTTTTTATTCTGCAACTTTTGATTATTAAAAGTCAACATTAATTAAAGTGGAATGTGTTCAAACCAGATCGAAAGCACAAAGCACGGAAAGGAGGGAAGGCTTAGAGAAGGAAAGTCTACATAAAACCTGACATAAATGTAAAATAGGATCAATTACAACAGATCAGAGAAGAAATTAGGGAACGATTAAGGAAGGTGTTAAAACAAGAGTTGAAAACTAAACTTGAAGAAAGAAGATTGCAAATGAAAGTACGTTAAACTTAGTAAGGGGAACTAGATAATTACAAAGTAGAAATATTAACAGGGGTTGATCATAAATTAGAGAAACAAAATACAATTGTAGGAAAATATATGAAGGATGTCAGATGGTAAATAGGTAACAATGTATAAAGTAGATCGCTTAGAACAGAATGGGGATATACAGAATAATACATTAACTGGCAATATTACTAACGTGGAATACGAGATGGAAATAGAGGCAATACAGACAATACAGACAAAACCATCATTTCTATGGTAGATCAAAATATTGAGGGCAAAGCACAAACCTTAAATTTAGAAGCAGAGAAAATAGCAGAGGTTGTTACAATAATTTAGGGGTACCTAGTGATGTAAATTACCCGGGTATTTATTTTTAAGGGTAAATACCCGAAATGGGTATTTAAACGGGTATTTATAGCCTCATTTACAAATATTATAAAACTAATCTAACCAGTATAATTGATTGTAAGTGAAAGTGCTCTATTCGAATTTTTAAAAAATGTAGAATAAAAAATAGCTGGGCTGAGAACAGTTCCTGCCCAAAATACCGATGGGGCTATAATTATACAGGTTGGTTAAAATTGTACAATTCCATGAGTTGGAAAAGGTTCACATACTATTAGTACAGTAAAATTGTCGTTTTACCTTAAAAAAATTGGCCGCGGCGATTCCTCTTGCCCAGTGGTTTAGGGTCATTAGACAAGTGTAAAACCAAAAAGGCGTCACCCCACCCCTTGCCAAACAGCCGCCATCTTGATAACAATTGATTTGTTTTTCTCGCGATCCATTGGTCGCACAGAAAAAGTTATTGAACAAAAAATATTGGAATAAAATTCTACACATTTTTTATCCTTGCTGTGATACCGAGAAGTTGGTATTAAAACGGTAGAGGGCGAGAAAGTTACCAAAAATCTGTTTCCACCATTCTAGCGCTGTGGGGGTGATTTTTTCCGAAAATTGCGAATGTAAAAGTTGTAGTGCTTGAAAAAATATACACGAATCTCTTTTAATAATGTGATTGATTTAAATAGTCTCCGAGTGACAGCCCTTTAAAGTCCGCGCAGCGCGGAGAAGTGGAGAGATGTAAATTATTTATATCCCGCACTTATAACTAACGAGATGCCATGTCTGCCATTTGGTTAACATAAAGAAAACCATTATCGCTCGTACCATTATCCATTTTTAATCAGAATACAATCACGAAACAGCACTCGCAATTGCATTCACGGATTTTTTCCAAGAATTTTTCACATTGCGTTTATAACAAGTTGTGAGCTCTTTTTTCAATAAAAGTTTTAGCAACATTTCTATCATGGTCGATAATGACTCGGTTGTGTCCGAGGCTCCGAACCAAGACGAAGAAACAGCTCCA
>CALNHX010012801.1:0-22337 GCA_940337035.1 Agriotes lineatus
TGCAACATGTACAAGGAAGCACAAATAGATGAAATAAACAAAAATATATTAATCTCCTAAACACACATAAAACAATAAAGAAAATTAGGATCAAACTCCCAGTTTTCCTGGCCATGCTAGCAATTGCCTAATATAAAATTTCCCGTGAAAATCGTTAACATTTCATTTATTGCAGCACCCATGAAATGAATGCTTCAAAGTGAACAGGACCGTATTTCAATTCAACTATGCTAAATTACAATGAATATGTCTACTTAACAAAAAAAAGCAACACTGGCTGTATATGTTAATATGAAAACAAACAATACAGGTAAGGGAGACCAGATGCCCATTTCAAGCACAAATACCCCAAATTGGAATTTAAGTGCTGTCCATTGTAAAACAAAATAAAAGACTAGAAAAGTAGAGTGAAGAACGATCAATCTGCTAAAGTGGCTTTAGAAGAAACAACAACAGTCCACAATATACAAATAATACAATAGAAAGAACAGAGTTGACAAACTAAACAAATGCTACTATCTGAGAAGGAAAATCTCTCTCGGTTGTTCTGTCATTCCTGACAGGTGTGTTTGCTTGACATTCCTTACAATTTTTTGTATCTTTCTTGATTTTCTGTGTCTCTTAGTGTTTTTTATTCTATCAACACATCTGGTTGCCGTGCATCTTTAGGTTCTTTGCTCACGCTCGTCTCAAACCAGCCGTACTTATTCAGTAAAACATGACTTTTCTAAGTTAATTTCTTAACGAGATGTTTTATTGGACTTTTCCACTGTCTTGGGTGTTTTATCACATGACGTTTCGGGATTTTTTGATCTACTCCCGTCCTCAGGTGAATAAACTCCTAGTTAGTCCTGAGAACAACCGATTTCTGTACTTCTTTTCACGTACACGTAATGTACTATTTATTACACATGATCTAATTTAATAAAATCTAAGGTGGCACTGTGCTTAAATCTTAATTATTACAGTGCAACTTTTGTACGAAATTTAAATACATTAAACGTTACTGTTACAGGGCATTGCAGTTTCCTCCAGAAGCATGGGTGCGGTTGTCGCTGAACCACGCTAGTATAACATGGCTGAGTATCACGCCGAGTGGTATAGTTGTTTTACGAGCACTGGGAGATAGTGGGCATATACCAGTTGACATGGTCACCATATAGTGTGACGTGGGTCGTTCACAATGACGACTTGATTCAGTGAATGACTCCAACCTGGACGACGCAGCATCAGTTTAGTGAGTCGACTCAAGTGATTCGTATAAACAACGTATTTGTGTATAAACACGTAACCTCACTTTGACAACTCAAGTGACTCAGCGCACTGAATTCTGGGTAGAGCGATGTAATAATCACCGACATGCAGTCGTCAGAGAAAACCTAGTTCAACTCTCTCTCAATAATTTTTTTTTAACACATGTTATGCAGTTGTCAACTCACTATTTTATTGTGTCCTAAAAGCATAATAAATATTTCTTCAAACAGTTGTATTTATTTCTGTATTTTTCTTTACATAGTTGTGTTATTTGAAGCCTACTTTGAAAGATGATACAGATAGGAAAACAAACTTAGAATTGAATGTATAAACATAAGTATATTGTGATCCAACAGTGTTTGTACTCATTTTGACAATACCAGTAAAATAGGAAAATACAACAGACAAAAAGGGCAAAATTTCAACTCTTAAAAAACTAATGAGTTTATTGCAATAATTTTGGGTTAAACTGAACCCAACGAAAGGATCTACCCATTATCCACTTCGAAATAAGATTTAAAAATGACCACCTCAGAACATAAATCAAAGAGGGGCTTCACCTGCAAAATAATCCATTATAAATAATGATAGATTAGGGTGGCAGATTTCACCACTTACCGTGACTCCCCGTAGAACTATCTGTGGTAGTTGAGATACGATATAACGTAAACTGAAAAGGTACAATAAACACTCAAGAAAGCAAGAGCTAGTGCCGAACATAGACAATGTATTTATTTAAATAATTGCTCTTAATACACTGAAAATATATTAAGCAACCCCTGCATCAAGGTCCAGTTAACAATGTAACATTACTAACAGATCCATCAAATATTAAAATAAAGCAACTTAACATAAGGAACGTTATTAGAGAAGGTTCTGTAGCAGTACATAGCTTAACTACTACAAGGATACCGCTAGGTATTATTAAAACCTGATAGATAGGCAACTTCAAGTGCAGAATCAGGATAAGGGGTTGCCTACTCTTTTATTAAATGAAGAGTAAATATTTTAGAAGGCTCGTGGTTATATTATTAAAACAATAAATAACAAAAATTATTACTTCCTGTTTGGTTGAGAAAGCAGAAAGAAGCTTCTCTGAGTCGACGAGAAGTGATACTACTTATAAATCCTAGCTTAAAGAGGATACAAAGAAAATAGTAAGGCTTTAATCAATAAATTCAACATTATATTAAGATATAATAATTTTTCAGGCAGATAGGATAAATCCAATGAACATTTTCTTTCTGAAAAGGGCAGTTATTATTTAACTGGTAGGTAACTAGGAAGCTAAGACATACAAATCTTAATCAGGGGGTTTTCCTTGGTTCAGCTCTTAGGCCCCCTCGCTAGTTCCCAGCTCCTGGTTAGTTCTATGTTCATCATGGAGGGGTGTATTGATGCGCTCTAAGATGATTGGGAGGACGCAAGGGGAGAAATAAAAGAGGAAGGAGAACTTTGTTAAAAAACTTATTAATTGTTAGAAGATTACTCACCAATCAAAGGCCGCTTCTTTGGTTCGACGATGGGGTTTTCTTCTTAATATTGGGAAGATGAAGAGATCCAGATTCAAGGGTTCTCTGCATTAACCGTATGTTAATCCTAAATGAGTAAAAATTGGTTAGAGATTGTTTATATAATTAGACCACCGTCATAGCTTGGATATCGTTAAATAAGGGCATAAGCCATGATGCTAATAGATAACAAACTAGTTTCAAAGTAAAAGAATTGTTACTTACCTCCTAATAATCCTGAACGGGGACTTGAGCAGTTTTGCAGCTGTCAAGTTAGTATATATCAATTGTCATGTAGTAAGCTTTTAATCATAAGGGACTTTTCTTATACTCCCTGGAGTAACTTCAATTAAACTAAATATAGATTGTTAATTGGGATTAAAGTGTTAGAAAGGGGATTGCGAAGGTATAGAGAGCTCTATATATTTTCATCTAATGCGAAAGAGATTGTTAGCTAGATAAGTATAAGAAATCTCCTGGATAATCACAGGTTAATTAACTAAAACTAATAATTAATGACATTTCTAACTTGTCAGATATAAACTGAAATTAGGTAGGAATTGCATAACATGTGTAATAGCAAAAAGGCATAAACTTTAATTAATGAAAGATAATTAATGAATTGTAAGATTGAGTATACAACCGATTGTAAGTCTTAAAAAATTAACACTTGATAATAAAGTTATTGCGCCCATTTCTTCTTATTACTGAACTAATACCTTTACGAGAAAGTGAAGCAAACTAAAAGCCCACAGTCATTAGACCCTAATAGCAGCCGTGTATTGAGCTAGTCGGAGACGCGTGAGCCTTCCAAGGTAAGTTATAAAAAGGGGGTACAGTTCATTGTATTCAGATAAGTAATTTATGTCCAAAATGTTACATATATTTTTAAAGAGTTATTGGATGATTAAGCGACGCATGAAGTACAAAAAAAAATCATGGACCTACACCATTCACTATCACAGGTGTCGAAAGACTAGAAGTGCTGCAGATGGTTGAAATGAATCGGTTGCTAACAAGTGGCAAGGTTGTTTCCAAACGTGCGATGTGCAATCGAACGGATGAACAATACCAAGAACTGCTTCATCAGTATTTGAATACTATTGAAATGTTATCGAGGATAACGTGAAGAATAGCAAGTAAGATCTAAAGTAAATCCAGTAAAACGTCAAACCACGTGAAAGTAGAACAAGAGACTGTTCCGTACCTGAAGTTTCATGCAGCCAGAAGGTAAGCTTAATTTTGAGAATACTAAATTCCTGCGTCTGAAACAATTTTTTGGCTTCGCCTAATTGTTTCGCCTGTTATTCAATTATTTCAGGCGTAACCTGTATATTTTTAGTTGAATTATAAATCCTTTGCATTTCGAATTCGTAAATTTTCCAAAGCAGCGTATTTTGTACCTGTATCGAGTTCCTTTCGTTTGCGCTATGCCCTCTCGACCCGCGCTATCTCTTATCAGAGTGCAAGCCTTCTTTTTTGGCACGAAATTTTCGTCCGAGGCACTTGCTGTCTTAACCTAAGCCCGCCGTCATCGGCGCGGCTAAGGCTTGATTTTAATTAAGTCAAATTACGTGCGCTCAACCAATTTTTATGAGCATTGTGTTTCCTAAGGGCTGATTATGATCAGGTACGATGGCGTTTTTTTGTTTTGTTATTCGCATAGTAATTACATTTTTTCTTAGCTCTTTATTACCAGTTTCAATCACGAGTTTTTCTCGTAGGCCAAACCGCTAGCTTTATCGCATTTTCGACACCTGCTGGCGCTCTGCTTAGTTGCTGCCGTTCGAGGGTGCCTTTGCTGTATTCCATTATGGTAGCAATTCACGACCACCTTATTTTGAACCGAAGGGTGTAGTTACCCCGGCCGGCGTTTGCCTGTTTGCCGTTTGTGAACGTTGGAGAAGCGAGGTTAGTTTGTGCTACTCCGGAATTTATCGTATCTTCAATACCTGGATTTTACATGTATACAGTTTAAACCCGTCAATATTTAAAATTTAAATGCATACGTTCCGCAATTATTAATATGTAATGTTCAATTTCATACATGCTCTTGCTTTTTACATTTGGATTTTTATGCTTATAGTTAATTATGCTCAGTATTTAAAGCTGCAATTTTGATGTATTTCGACCCTCTGTAAAAGGTAGTCACGCTTTTTTATTTTCAATAGCCTAACAGAAAGTTTTATTAAATGACTGTGATAAGCTTATCCCACGAATGTTTTTTGGTAAAGTTATTAAAATAACCCGAAAGGGGTTTTTTAATTTTATGCGTGTCGCAACCTTCAGTTAACGTACACAACTTTGTTATCACATTATTTGCATTTTAATTATCCTGATTATTTATTACTGACACTTCAAGACTTTTTTATTATTTACTAATTAAACGCTAGTCACTTGCAGTTTATTTTTTCTTATTATTTGAAATCTTTTGATTTCTGGCACCCATTTCCATTTCCTTTTTCTTTTTTGAAGACATTCCAGGGTACACAGCTGATGATTTGAACCTACGATCCAAGGCCGCCGAAATTTGAGTTAGCTAGGGCCATCGCGGTGAGTAAAGAGTTTTCAGAGCTGCCGTGGTGTATAAACTGTAGGGGGGTTGATCTGCGATTTTTACTACCATCGATCAATTTTATTAATTAATCGCAGGTCGGCTTCTTTATTGTTTGACGTCTACGAATTCTTTATTTGATTAGTGACCATTTTTTAAATAAATCCGCTCTCTAAATTTTTTAAATAAATCCGCTCTCCAAACGTTGATCAAAATACAAGGTGTGTTCAATTGAAGACCTAACTTTTTGAATAGTGCGCCAACCGCGCGGTGGGGGGTCATTTCGCCTAGACAGGGCTCTTAGGTACTAATTTTGGTAACAGCAGCTTTGGACATCGAAATGGGACGTTTCGCCGCCGCCGTTCTGCCACCGCCGGTTCGCCACTGCCGTTTCACCGCCGGGCCAGTTCGCCGCCAAGGTTAACGATTTTAAATTTACAGAATGTTAATGTCTACATTTAACATTATTTTCAAAACAACAAATTCCTTAACGTACCTAATTCGAAAATAACTACTGAGTTAGTTAGGTTATGTTATGCCAGGTTAGGTTAGGTTAGGTCATGATCATGTGTGTATCTATATGTTATTCCAAATATTGAAATTGTTCTGGCGGCGAACTGGCTCGGTGGCGAAACGGCCTGGCGGCAAAACAGCCGTGGCGAAACGGCGGCGGCGAAACGTCCTAGACCCTTGGACACATCCTAATATCAGCATTCCTTTTCGATTTCCATTTACAGCCGTGGAAGTAAGACGTATACGTACCCATCTTTGGATTTAAAAAAAGGATTTTGAAGAGCAACATATTTGCATCAACTTTAGGTCAAAACTCGGTAAAAACTTTATGGAGACGTTTGATATGCTTAGAGGACAGCTGTAGGAGCCAAACGCAATACTGTGAGTGGTTCAGGCGTTTTAAAGTATGAAGAACGCCAACCAGTAAAAACCCCCAATTTGTAGGAGCACCCACGTCATCAGACGATAATCTCGTAACCACAATTTATAAAAATTACCGTTTAACCATCAGAGAAGTTACTGAGAAAATAAACATCAGCATAGGACCATGCTATGCGATTTTAACGGAAAAACTTGAGATGCATCGCGTCTCTGCAAAATTCGCTATGCGTCACTCCTCATTCGCCAGTATGTGGCAAAATATGAAACTACCGTTGTGCCCCAACTACTCTAGTCTACGGATTTGGCCCCGGCAGATTTATTCCGGGTTATGGCGTGGTCGTCGATTTAAACATGACGTTTCGCAGCTCATGCTGTCAGCTTCTTCAGAGGTTTTCTAAAGATTAATATTGGTGCCCTCTGCTCCGGGTTATATATTGTAGTGGTAGCATCTTAAGACTACTAATTATTGTCTATATAAGTATTCCTAGGTATGAAATTAATTTTGAAAGAATAAATTAATTAGTACTTAAAAAAGTACAAGGGTGGATTTATGTAGTAAAAGAACAGTATAAATATTTGAGATTTGTTTAATGAATGAGGGATTGGATACGAGTACTGATAAGTGGTGAATATTTTATCAGAAAGGTTTTAGCATATGAGTTGATTTAGTTGGGATAGTTGTTTAGTAATATCATAGTTTAGATCATAATTTATATTAAATGACAATTGGAATAATCTATAAGATAGCTTGAATTAAAGTGAAAAGACAGACTCAAATGATTACTTGGAAAAGTCAATTATAATGTCAGAATAAAATAAATCATAAAAATGCATCCAGGAGTATTAGCTTGTACAAAATTTGGTATGTGATTGCTAGGGAAAATTTGGAGAATAAAACTTAACAAAGTTTTTTCCAAAAATGTAACGTATTTTTTGTAAAAGTAAATTTAAATAATAAAAACCCTTTAATAAAATGATGTTTGTTATCTGGGTGGTGTATTGAAGGGTGTGTTTAATAAAAAATAACGAAACAAAAAATAAAATGATTTTTAAAAACTGACTGAATGATAAATAAAGTTACAAACGGTAGGAAAAAAAATGAGAACAGCTAAGAACAATAAAATAGTCTTCATGGAATAATAAAATCTGCAGAGGATTTGGATAAACTGCTTAAAAGTCACTAGTAAGTATCCTACTCGATTTGGAATTTCATGAGTTGCTGTCAGGTGAATACATCTACAATTTAGCTGGAATTGGATGCACACTGCATTGTTGTTGCTGAGAGCTTACATTGGAAGTGAAGGCAGTTTGGATTGCTGATAGCTTGGTGGCTGTTACAAGGAGGGCGATTTCTGTAGACTGGGATTTCTGCAGTGGCGGTTTCTAGATTGGAAATGTACGGGAAGTGATCAACAACGGCAGCTGTTACAGGGAGCCGTATTTAAATGGAGTTTCCAGAGGATCAGGAGTCGAACTGCTTGTGTTGTTTCGACTGACATGCTGTGTGGAGTGCTTCAGTGAGCTTAAAAAGGTATATGTTAAAAAATCTAAAGAAAAATAAGTCCTTAATAGTGAATGAATATTTGAAATAAGATGTGTAACAGATGTCATTTGATTGACTTTTTGTTTTCAAGAAGTTTTGACATTGACAGTTGTAGAAATGTCATAATATTTGTTTGTAATTTGATAATGCATGGACCTAACCTGAGTTTAGAGTATTTATTTTCAAAGAGCAAAAGGGAAATACACTCGAATAAAAAATTTATAAAAGGGCATATATGTTACATTAACGTATCTAAACAAAAACGTATTTCGATACAAAAATTATATCATACAAGCTTAAATAGTCTTTGATGTACCCGAGTTAATTAGATTGAGTAAACTAAACAGCACCGTAAGGTTTATAGGATATTATTGGCGGCCCAAAGTGGGGCAAGTAAAAATAAAAAGTAATGGGTCATTATAAATCAAGGGTGACGCAGCGAATTGTAATTTAACATTAGATAAGTAAACCACGTCAGCGCATATCATAGCAATAAATATGGCACCGCAATGAGGAGCAATTTATGTCGTCCCAAATATGGGACGAATAATAATTGTCTGATAAAATTAATAAAAAGTTAAAAGAACATTTTAAAAAAGGGGTTTTTATTAAAATAAAGTTAATACCTTATTTCAAATACGAATACACAGAAATACAAACATTAACAAATGAGAATTCAATAAAAATAACATCAATGCTAATTGTAAATGATTGTGGGGCAAATAAAGAGTCCGATATTATAGAAAAGGTTTATTAACTGTTTATAAATAAATGCACATCAGGGCCGGCGGTTGACGTGGGTGGTATGAGTAGTACTACCCACTCGAAAATATCCGTGTGGGTAATTACCCACTCGAAACTTTCGAATAAAACCAAGTTTTTCAAGTCTTTAGAAACTTTTGCAACTGTTAAAACGAAAGATGCGGACGAAATCGTGGAATTTTATAGAGAATATTTTGACAAATCGCTACTAACAAATGATAGAGATTTTTTTATGAGTATTATGAAGCTTGAAGGAGAAGAAGCAACTGATTTGAACACTATGGTAAAGTTTCTCAGGGAAAATGAACATTATATGAAAATCGTTCCCGAGTTCGTGCGTTTTCTGAGATTAATAATAACAGTACCGGGATCTTCTTGTTCTAATGATAGAAGTTTTTCAGTTTTGCGTTGAATAAAAAATTATTTAAGATCGACTATGGCACAGAATCGGCTAAACTACGTTGCTGTTTTACATTTCTACTCGGATTCAGTTGATGTGGTCGATTTAGAAACTTTAATGGATGAATTTATTGTTCGTAATAGAAACCGAACGTCTTGTTTCGCCCTACGAAAATGATTTATTTGTACCTTTAAACGAAAGCAAATAAATTGAACTTTGTGACATCTCAAAGTATATTTTTATCAATTTTTGATCGCAACCCTGTATCCCTCATCCCTTCATATAAGTGTATTGTGAAAAATCACTTGGAACTCCCCTCCCCCCCCCCACCTTACTACCCACTCGAATTAAAAGTGTGACGCCAGCACTGGTGCACATTGATTTTAATAATTAAATAATATGACTGAAAAACGGGTAACAAGACAAACCAAGAAGACAGAAGAAGAGGAACAACCGGAGATGGAAGACATAACAATTTTTCTATAGAAGCAGAGGTAGAAGAAGAAGCACAGATAGGTGTACAGGAAGACCAAGTAAGAGCTCAAGAAGAACAAACAGTAAAACAAGTCAATATGGAGAAGTTGATGGAAATGATGCTAAGAATGGAAAATAAACAAGATTCAACGAAGAAAGATTTACAACATTCTATACAAAAAACTGCTGAAAAGCTGACGCAAGAAAATGAGAAGAAGGCTGAGGAAAGAGAAAACAGATTGCAATCATCAATTCAGGATACTGCGGAGAAGTTGACACAGGAAAATAAGAAAAATGCAGAGAAGATGGAAAAATCTTTGAACAAGTTAAGAGAAGACTTTAACAAAGTACAGTTAAAAGATAAACAAGAATTGCAGTTACAAATAAATCACATTTATCAGAAATTAGAAAACTATAAGGATGCAATTTAGAATGCAGGAAAATTGGAAAGGCAGGAAGAAAACAAAAACTAGAGGAAACTTTAAATCAAACAATGGGAGAAAAGTTAAATAAGAATAGGGAAGAGGTTGAAGAAAAACTAGGGGGGATGAAATCGACTATGGAAGACTAAATAAGAACACATAAAGACTGTATAGATGAAAAGTTTAAGTTAATGGAGAGGAAGGCAGAAGAAACCAAATTGGAAACGCAGGGAGCAATTTTAAGGAATGAAAGTAATATTATTTTATTAGCAGACAAAAATCCCTAAATCTAGGGATGTAAAAGAGTGGTTAAAAATCATACAAAGTGGTTCCATAAATTTAAGTGGTAATCAAGGAATAAATAATATGGAAGTTCAAGCAGACATGTTACCAATTTTCGAAGGAATAATAGGAGAACAACCAATGACCTATTTAGCGAAATTGGATGATGTAATGAAGAGAGTAGATAACGATAATAAGAAATTACAAATAATTAATGTGACCCTCAAGAATAACGCAGATGTGTGGCTTAGTATAATAAAAATAAAATATAACAATTATGAAGTTATTTATGAACCAATATTGGAGCAACGCACATCAAGCGCAGGTACGAACAGAATTGACAACGGGAAGGTATGTAGAAAGAGGTTGTTCTCGTGAAATGTATTTGATACATAAATTTAATAAGGCACAACATCTTACACCAAAACTGGCGGAAGAAGAAATTCTACATTTATCCTGACACTTAGAAGGGGAAATAACTAGGGCTGTTGCGGTACAAAACTTTAAAACAATAAAAGATTTACTAGAAATAGTACGAAATTACGAAAATTTGAAGATACACAACAAAATAAATTTAATTTTGGCAGAACTAATTACAATAATTGTAAACAAGGTGACAGGAATTTAATGCTAATAATTAAAATAGCAATTTGGATAGATGGAGGAATAATCAAGGTAACTGGAACAATCCTAGCAGGAATTATAACAATAATTATGAATGGAATTACAACAATAATTATGAAAGGAAAAGGTACAATGCTATGATTGATGAGAAGAACAATGAGAAGACGAACCAAGAAGAATACAAAAATAAATACCCTTATCGTCAGTATATAAACACAGTGCATAAACAAGATTATTAAAAAGAAAACCGATGCAAGAAAATCGGATAGAAGTAGTTGAGGTTTACGAAGAACTCTCAGATTTAAAAAAACTTCTATTTTAATTAGTTCCGTTAAGAACCTCACGAACTTTACCATTCCTTTTGAAAATAATGGAAAATTTTTACTAGAAGGAGAAGAGGAAGAAAATCAAACTTCATCATTACCATTCATAAAAGTCAATTTAAACAATTGTGAATATTTTGTTTTGATCGCCAACAATGGGTTCATTGATAAGGGATGAAATAATTATGAAACATTTAAAAGCCTTGCATAAAAAATAATTAAAGTTAATAAGATAGATTTATTCTCTGCAACTAAAACAAAAATTCCAACTACAAACCGAATGTTAAACATTAAAATGACTATCAATAAATATGAAACTATTGTTAGTATAGTTTCTGCTCTAAATGTGGATATAGTATTGGGAATAGATGGTATTCAACAATTACTAGTTATTAAAATAGATGAAGAGCAAAAGTGCATTTATCTAAAGCGGTTAATTGAATATTGGACAGTTTAAAAAAGTAATTATCTAAATAGTATATTAATGAATAAGTTTTATAAACGTCGCTTTAGTCACGAGTTTTTTTAGGCACGAGCGGAGCAGCGAGTTTTTAATTAACGAGTGTCTATACGAGTTTATACAATGTGTTACATACTATACTTTTTCTACGACCACAAATTTGGACAATGTAACACCATATTATTTCATTAAAATTTTGAATATTATGTTAGGTTAAATTATGCTGGACACACGTCAAAGTTGACTGTTGAAAACTAACTTGATTTTAGTTTTGGCTGTGGCTAATGAAGCAAATACTGTTTGAACCTAAGTTCACCCCGTGACTAAAACGTCGTTGCCAACTTCAGCCCGTGATTAAAAAGCTCTTTAGTCACAGGCTATGAAGGCTTGATTAAAAGGCCACTTAGCCATGTATATGTTAGTATGTTAAATGCCATTTTAGTTACAGGAGTAGAAAAAAAGATTGTCGTAATGAATGAAATTAAATAAATAATTATGGCTGTGCTGAAAGAGCCAGAGGTAATATTGAATGGAATGAAGGTAGAATAATAAATAATAATGAATTTAGAAAGTGATTATACTGACAGTAGAGTATTGTTGAATGAAATGAATATAGGTGAGAATAATTTACATTTTAAGAGCAGAATATTACAAGTAAGTGGCATAAATATTAATATTATTAATCAAAAAGTAGATCAACAGAAAAATACATTCACAGACTGGTGGTTGATGAATCTCAAAGTTTTAATGAGTGCCCGTTTGACTATCTGAGAATAAGTTTGTTCAGCGGTTTCCTTTTTCGCATTATCAAACAACGAGTGAGAGCTGACCTGAGGTCAAGTGATTATCGACACTTGGTAGTTATCACTTCAAAATAAACTCTAATTAACCGTAATCCGTAGAGATCTCAGCACAACAAACAAACCCCCGCGGGGGTTCTTTAGCACAACATAATGGGTTAGAGGAATAATAACGATCTTTCACCCCCTGTCGCACTAAATAAAAAGTATTACTTTAAACCCGCCACACTAATCGCAGTTAAAAAATATTACTTATCAAACGACAACATTTAGAGTGCTTCAAACATAATTTATCAAGGTAAATAAGCTGCAGCTGCAGAGAAAATAAATATCAACTAACCAAATACTTCTACCTCATCGCAAGAAACAAAAATAAAAATTCCACCGATATTTCTACCTCTTAAGGAAAACGTTAAAGGAGAATTTGAGACAGCACAAAAACAGGGTAAAATCAGAATTAATCTAAGCACTATTGAGGATTATAGAAAAATTACCAAACTTTATAACGACAACAAATTAAATTACCACACATTTAAAGACCCTGAAAAGAACATTTCTTTAGTTATTATCCGAAACCTTCCAATCACTGATAACGAAGCATTAGAAGAGTTAATAAACCTGAAATACCCTGTACCTAAAGTTACTCGTCTTTATAACAAGGACAGAAAGCCCATACCGCCATGCGCGGTAGACCGCAACGGCAAAGGAAATTATAAACTTAAAGAAAATCCGTTATAGTATCTTTGAAGCGGAAGTAAGAAGAAAATCAAAAGAAATAACCAAATGTAAGAAATGCCAACTGCACGGACATACACGAAATTATTGCCAAATGGAGCCACGATGCGTCAAGTGCACAAATAATCATGATTATAATAAATGCCCAAAAACATCTACCGATCCTCCACGATGCGTGAATTGCAAAGAACTGCATCTTGCGAATTTCAAAGGATGCAATTATTGCCAGAAAGTTAGTCATCAATACAACCCCCCAAATCTAAGTCAAACTAGAGCACGAGCGTGGATTTCCCCAGCCACAACAAAAGTAGCTGACAGTCATAATATCCTACAATTGAATTCCCATGAACAACAAAACTACAACAGATATTTTCCCAAACTAACTCAAAACCTAATAGAAATCACGAAACCAAACAGGAAGAACGGGACCTTCTAACCAGTATTGTATCAAAAGTAATTGAGCTATTAATACCACACCTGGATAAAATTATGCCTTATTTAACAACACTAATACCATATGGATCCAAATAAAAAACTCACAATTAGTAATATAACAGTCCTAAATTGGAATGATGATGGCATAAAGGGACAGCGCACTATATTTATCGAGTTCTTGTTTAGACATAACGTTGACATGGCTTGCATTACCGTGACGCATCTTATAAATATAGACACCTTCAAGTTACCAAGGTATAATGTATATAGAAATGATAGAGAAACGCAAACAGCATGAAAAGGAGCGGCAATTGCAATCAACGACAATTGCAATCAAACAAAAATTAGCTTACTACCAGTTACCGGACCTAAACCTTGAAAACCTAGAAACAGCAACTATTAACCTGATATTATAAAATAACACTGAAATCTTACTTTACGCAGGTTATAAACAATAAACGGATTCTAGAAGAAGAAATTTCCAAAATTTTCCGCATAAATAAACCTAATTGGAGATTTAAATTGCAAACAGAAATTATGGGGATGTAGAGCTGATAACCCAAATGGTACCAGGCTAAACCAAATACTGACGAATCACAACATACAAATATCAGCCCCTAAAGAATATACTTACTACCCCTATAGACCCGATTATAAACCAGATATATTTCAAAAACCCCTCTACTAAACTGTTTTGAATGAACTTGATTCAGATCACCTGTCGGTAACACTCTCCTTCTGTAGTGAACCACTGCAAACACCCGTATTACCAAAATTAATTGAAGGCAAAATGGACTGGAATATGTTTCAACGAGAGCTTGACAAAATATCAAAAACTTCGGACCAACTCATTTCACTAGCGATATTGATGAGGCAGTATACTCAAGCAGTGAAAATAAGTGTACAACCAGCACTAACACCTTGAAACAAAAAAAAACCGCAACGGCATCCATACTCCAATCGAAATAGCAAACTTAATTAAACTAAAGAACAGAACCAGACGTGAATGGCCACGAACCAGGCGACCACACCTTAAAACGCTATATAAACAGCTCACCCACCAAGTCAAGATAAAATTGGACAATTAGAGGTATAATTTATATAACAAATACATTGAAGAACTCCAGGCAAGAGATGCGACTATGTGACAGGCTAATAATTAAAGCAACCTAATATAATTCCCCCACTAACAGCCAATTGCAACACATATCCAACTGAGGAAGACAAAACTAATCTTCTAACATCGCACTTCGAAAAAGTATTTACACCCAATGACGCAAACACCGTACAAAACCAGCAACACTAAGTAATTGAAATTGATAATAGCTTCAATAGTCAGCACCCCATAGAAATGGAACCAACTTCACCAGTAGAAATTCAGAAATTTATTTCAAAACTACCCAACAAAAAATCTCTAGGTCCAGATCAAATAGCAAATAGTATATTAAAACAGCTCCCCAAAAAGTTATTGGTCATCCTAACACATATATTTAACGCCTGTCTTCGAATAGGATACTTTCCTAGTGAACGGAAACACTCTCACATACTACCATTCCATAAAAGTGGTAAAGAAAAACACAGTCCGGAAAGTTACAGACCCATAAGTTTACTTTCAACACTCTAAACTATTGGAAAAAGTTATACATGAGAGGATCCAAAGGATTGCGACTGAACGTAATATCATACCTCATCATCAAATGGGATTTAAAAAAAAGCACTCGACAGCACACCAGTCAATGAGAATTGCCGAAATAGAGACAGGCTTCGAGAATAGGAAATATACTGTAGCAGCATTTATCGACTTACAAAATGCCTTTGACAAAATCTGGCACCTAGGATTCCTGGGATTCCCAGACTACCTGATTAACATAATTTCGTTCTTCTTAAAAAACAGAACATTCTCGGTGAGAGTGAATACTGTCGTATCAAATAAAAAACCAATATTGACGGGAGTACCGCAAGGTAGTGTATTGGGACCACTCTTGTTCAATATTTACATGCACGACTTGCTAACTACTGACAATACTACTTTGGCTATGTTCGCGGATGATACTGCTGTCTTAACACAAAGTGAAAACCTCCAAGTAGTAGTGAACCATTTACAAAGTTCCCTAGATGAGATGTGCAACTGGTATAACAACTGGAAAATTAAAATCAACGTAACAAAGTGTTACGGTATAAAAAGGACTTTACGACACCCACCCAAGGTGAGCATCGCACCACGGAATCAGTCCTGAAAACATGACACACTTGCCCTGAGATCGGTTCGAAATAGGCTAATAGGCCACGGCTGGAACGCTCAGGGAGTCGGGCGTGAGTCACACGATACGTTCTGGGCAAGCGCGCTGTGGCATAATATATACAGGGTATGTCGAAATTATGAGGGCGCCACCAAGCCTGTCGTAACCCGGCTAACCGGGCCTGGACGGTTAGACGGGAGCGAAGCATGCAAAAATACTCCGCCAATAAGATTATTCAAGAGTTGCAAGGTCAAACAACAACTTCGGGATTGCCTTAAGCAAGGATTGTGATTAGGTGTCCATCCGACCACGACTACGCAGCTGTCCCACTCACCTGCACGCTCACAGCTTCCTCGTTCCGTCGTACAATAATTCGTACAATAAAGGGGCGTCTATCTGTAACAGAACATGCACAAACCGAAACAAACAATAGTTCCCTTAACTAACCAATCATATATTTCACTTCGAGTTACAATGGGGTAGCAGAATGCGTCGCCCTGTATCTAACCTTACTCTATAATTAAGGGCACCAGCTGGCACGCGCGCTCTAAGCTTAACGACAGATGTTGAACATTAGTGAACAGCAATAATAGGTACAAAGATACACATTGCCTTATGCAAGGGCAGCGACGATTTACATTAGCCTTCACGGCCTGAACTGTCTGCAGTCTGAATGAATGCACTAGCGTAGTAATGAATAGGTACAAAGATACACATTGCCTTATGCAAGGGCAGCGACGATTTACATTAGCCTTCACGGCCTGAACTGTCTGCAGTCTGAATGAATGCACTAGCGTAGTAATGAATAACAATGAGTAACACTCGCGTTCACAGCGGTAATCAGGTTAAAGGCACATACCTTAATGCGTGGGCGGCGAGGGAGCCTGGTACAGCTGAGTTGCGACGAGCTGCAATCGTAGGTGGTAGGTACCTTCGGTGTTACAACGGCGAAAGGGGGTGAATGCATAACCGCCTCAATGGCGACGGGAGACGCGTCAAGACGCGTACAACGGGACGACGAAAATGATGGGGGCCTCACTCGTTCTGCTGAACCAAATCCTCGTAGGTCGAGATGAAGGGGGCACGACCCCTCACTAATAGTAGCAGGAACTGGGCTCCAAAACACCCACGTTACGCCGAAGATCACTCGACAAATTTCGAATCACCACCACCACACACAAGCGCTCTCTGCAACGGGCTCTGGAAGACTGCCACTCAAGGCGAAAACGTATATCACATAGTCGCTGAAACAGCACTCGACGGGAAAGGGCTGACGCCCCCGCCAAGGGCGGAAGCGTCGCACGAAAGCACACACTCTGCGACCTCTTACTTGTTTGACGGCCCTCGGCTGAATGCCACGAGGGAAGCGTTGGCAAAAGGTCACCTTGGCCGCGTCCCCCACGTGACTAAACCAGCCAATCGCAAGGCGATAAAATGAAACAAGCCAATGCGGGCCACGCTGGTATCACGCCACCACAGCGTGCTATTCAGAATTCAGAAAAACGCCATCAGAGGAGAGCTCCAACCGACGACAAATACTGCTTTTTAGGCTAACTATGTGCGAAATCGTGATTCTGGAATTAGGCGATGGAGCCAAATAAAGAGCTAAAAGGGCTTAGCATACGGGCACGCTGCTCTAAGCTTAGGCGGCTATTCAAAATACCAAAATGACCTAACTAACGGCGTGAAATGCAATTAAGCATCTGGAACAGCAAAATGACTTAACAAAAGACAGAGACAAAAAATTTTACCCTAAAACAAATAAAGAACTTACCAAACATATAATTAAATCAAAATAACATTGAATAGAACAACATGCACCCAGCAATTAAATATTTGGGCGTCTACCTAGACACCAGTCTAGGATGAGGCATCCATGTGAACAAAAAGCTAAATGAGTGCTATGCCAGGCTGAGTATCCCATACCCGTTGATAAATCTAAAAACACATTTTGAAACAATTTTTTGGCTCCGCTTAATTGTTTCGCCAGTTACCAATTTATTTCCGGGCCAGCCTGTATATTCCCACTTGAATTATTATTCGCTGTATTTCAAACGATATCAAATCTTGCTTGCGCGAGCTCTCTGATTTTGGTTTTCCCAAATAATTCGTTATCAGTTGCGCCAGCCGCAGCGGTCATTTTATGTCCGCGACCTCATTTTTACGTTTCGCTTTGGTTGGAGCAACTTGTTCCAAGAAGGCATTTTGTGTGTTATTGCACCTCAATATTAATTTTGTTTGTGGGCTGATGACTGAAATCAGGTATGTCTACCCTACTTGTTGATATTCATTTTAGTAATTTACCGTTTTTTTTATCAGCTCTTTGACGTTATTCTTTGAAGTAATTTTTCAACGTCACTTTTAAACGCCATTCTTTGATGCCGTTTTTTGACGACTCCTTATTTGGGTTTCCTAATTAACACCCTAATCAATAACTTGGACCAGCAACTCCTTTCTGGAATGTCATCTTGAGCTGGCCAAGTGTTACAAGGAGCGCCTATTCCATTATCAAATTCGGCCACGAGGTCGAGATTGCTGCCGGAAACGTTTTTTTTACCACCACCCAGGTTAGTCTTGTTTCAACTTTTGTTGACAACCACGTCCGCCTATGAATTGTTGGCGGAATAGATATCAAAGACGCTTCATCACCGTTAACCGATTTACCAGTTACAAATTTAATTTACGCTTTATAAATTGAAAACTTAAGGTATTAATTGTTCCGATTTACAATTTGCAAATTTAAACTACGCTATACAAATCTAAAACGTAATGTATTAAATATTCATAAACCGATGTTTTACAAATTTAAAACATAATGTATTAATTGTTCCCAAATTTACAATTCACAAGTTTAAAGTTTTGCTTAATGAATACGTATTAAGAATTTTGTAAAAAGTGCCCTCACGCCATTTTGCTATTAAGACCGAGATAACGGTTAATACATATGACAGTGGTAAGCTTATCCCTTCATGGAGTTGTGATCACATTCAATCCAAGAGCCCAAAGGAGGTTCACATCTTTTTGCTGTGCGTGTTGCATTTTCAGCATATGTAATATATTGTCTTCAAATAATTTAATACTGTGACAAACAATTTAAGGACTGAATACCGATGTTGCAAGCAATTATTAATTGTTGATTTAATAAACTTACTTGTTTGCTACGATTTTATTTATCTTTTTTGAAATTTGAGATTTCTGGCGCCCTGTGTTTTTTATAAAGAGCTTGCAGTAGTACAGCTGATGATAGAAATCTGCGACCCAAGGCCACCGAGATTAAGCTAGCTAGGTCATTACGGTGAGCACAAACATTACAGAGCTACCTTGGTGTATAAATGATAAGGGGGTTGATCTGCGATTACACTACCATTGATTATTATTAGTGATCGATCGCAGGTTGGCTTCTTTATTGTTTCAATTTGCGTGTCGAGTGCATTATGCTAATATATACAACAATACTAAGACCTATTTTAACATAGCGTGCCATGTATGGAAAAATGCATCTAACACACACCACAGAAGATTAGAAGTTCTGCAAAACAAAGTTGCTCGAATATCAGTGAATGCGCCGTCGTTTGTGCGGAATGTTCAAATTCACAAAGAACTAAATTTACCGCCACTACTCGATCACATATATAAACAGTGACAGGACATTTTTAAAAATGGGAACCAAAAATGGCACGTTATACATCTACTGAACATTTACGAAAAGTCACAAAACCAAAGCAGATGTGTAGACAACACAGAAATATGGTTCTAATAGAAAAAAGAACCAGTTTGGGACCGTTACAAACTAATTTTATATATTAAACATTACAGTAAATAAGTGATGTCTTCGTTCATTGATTGCTGATCTGAAACAAAGTTCCTGTGTGTATTGAAATTAAGTACAAACATTTCAATCTAATACTGCACTAATGGTTACATACAAAATCTGAATGTGACAGTCAAAGGAAAACGTAAGAATTTTATTTCTGTGCCAACCTACTGATGTGTAAAAAATATTGATACAGTTAATTGTAATTAGTCCACATGTTAAACTTAATATTTTAAGGACTATCAGTCAAACACAGATAAATTCCGTTAAGAGTACAAATAAGAACCTACTACGATGATTCTTTTACTAAGCATAACATTTTATCAAACGAAGTTAAGAACAACTTACACATCAAACGTTGCTTTCCGTGTAGTAAATTTGGTACACATACATATGAATGGTGTTTACATAACAAAGCAATGAAAACAAATAGGAACTCAATTATTCAACCTTGAAATTGCATGCGTATCTCCACAGCTGATCCATAAATAGAAGCATTTAAAGCAGATGTTATTTTTAGCAATTTACTACTACCTAATACACTATGGTGAAATATTGAATCATGCAAAAACTCGAAAATGGCAATTTCTTGAATATATAAAAAACATAATTTTCTAGCTAATTAATCAAATTTTATATATAGTGTAGGCACATATTTTCGGTACCCCGAGGTAATTTATTTTTTTCTAGATTCAGATCGGTTCACATGCGGAGTAGAAACAGCTTTTCGAGTCGTGATTCAATATTGAGGTCTGTTATTATTTAGCATTTTCTTTACGGGAACTATATACTTATTAAGTAACCCCTTACGAAAGTGGGCGAAACGTTGAGTTCTTCGATCTCAATCATGACACGGTCCAATCCCGGAAGTTGTTTGTTAGTTAATGACAATGGCCGTGAAAGCCTCAGAAATCATCTATATACTTATTGTTAATTTCTGTGTAAACAAATTGGCCCTTATATGTGCAAATTTTGAAGAAAAAGTGCCATCTTAGCGTCTATACAGGTCAATTGCTGGGTTTATTTTAACGAGGGCTTCTCTTAACCACGACTGAAGTCAGTAAAATAAGAGAGATCTCATTGCTGTTAAGCAAGAGCAGTAAGAGATGGCAAAATCAATAAAAACGTAGCTGCTACAGGTGGTGCTCAAACAGCGAAGCTGCCGACGGCAGTGTTATTACAACCTATTTGAGAATGTGACAGAATGAGCAATCAGACAGTGTCAGAACACATACAAAAAAAAAACGAAATAAGTATATATACCATTCGAGTATCATGGACACCTTATGAGAAATCACAAATATAGTATACAGCAAAATTGACGAGGCCGACGACGAATATTTATCTAAAGAACATAAGGGATTGCCGGATTGGTATCGCTTGACATCAACTCTACTATTCAGAAGAGGAGTGTCCCGCTTATTCATCACGATCACTCTTCTCCGAAGAGAACTGCGAATGAACGGCTGCAAAGAGGATATTGAAAGGCATAAATATATTGGAACAATGAATAATGTCTTAATGTCAAAACTCATATCAAGGAATGCAAAAATTAGATTATATAGGACATAAAAATACCAAGGGGTATGTATGGGTGTAACACTTGAATGATGAATAAAACCTGCCAAAAAATATTATTTGTAGTAGATAATAAAAGTAGCAAAAGGAAATCACAGATAGATAACTATAGGGAGTGTGAACACAGATAAAGTTTTTTGTTATTTGAAAATACAAATTCATACCTTGAATAATTTAATTTAAATTTGGCTGTAGTATTTACTTTGGAACAGTTTTATTTTGTATTTGTAAATATTGCAGTCTCTCATTTATTATTATTTCCATGATTAGAAGCCATAGAATAAATCAACAGCTTTAATATTGCTATGAACACATTTTAAGCCTCTATGATTATTATAGCAATTAAGAATATTTTATGCATATCAAATAATATTTTATAAATATTCCACAAATGTGCTAGTTTAATTTTTGTAAATAGTATAAAATAGTAAAACTGTATTAAAAATCGTGCTAGCCTATTTAAACAAAATGTAATCAGAGTAGGCTTGGAAACAATGTAAAACAATACAGCATAGAAGAGAAACAATTGGGAGGAAGAAGCCAAGCTAAAAGGCGTTGTTATTTTGGCTTTCCCAATAAATAGTTGTAAAATTGTGAATTTCCCAAGCCTAGCCCCCCTGACAAAGAGGGGGCTAAGCATCGTGGGACTCGCTAGAACCTCGAGTTGGGCCCTAATTCCGTTCCAAAGGCAACAAAAAGGTCAGAAAATTTTACCCTAGAAGATCGAATTTAGCCAATTTCTTGGTGGCGTCGGTTTTATACACACTTCCGGCAAAAGCATGGTTTGAGTGTGTCTTGTTTTGTGATGTGTATTTACTTACGGCATTTGTTATCACCTAGGTAACGCTTTAATTACGTAATCACAGACAATTGTCGTTTAGTAGCGTACTTGTTTTTGCGATTTGTGAGGTTGGAACGCCATAATGAAATTTATGTTCTTTTTAGTTAAATAATATCCTGCTACCCCGTTAGTTAAATTACCATTACACAAAATATTTACTGTAAATTGTTAAAAATAATACCACGATAATTGATTTGATTGCAAATGTATTTCTTGTAATTCATTACTAATCAAAATAATACTTCCCTGGATGTAGAGACCCGGGCCATATGAAATAAGAGCTTATTTATTTTATTTTGAATATCCAAATCCAATAAATAATACATAGTAATATAGTACGTTCTAAATAGTTCTATTTAAATACTACTATCGAACCTAACCGAAAGTTATT